>CP139507.1:293330983-293384385 GCA_021014915.2 Artemisia tridentata subsp. tridentata | reverse complement strand
TTGCGATCCGTTGGGTTTCCAGGGGTTTTGGGCTTATAAAAGGGACTTAAAAACATGTTCAAACTCTTATACCACAGCTTATCCGCTTATGCTTATTGGGCTTATTATTTGGTTAAAGACCAATCGTATATTTATAAAAGTTTTATAAACGGTTTAAGTAGCGATAGGTTTGGGACTTAAAAAGGGCTTATATGAGCTTATTAAGGGAAACTCATAACAACAATTTATTAGTTGGTCTTGTAAAGAAATAGGTCGAATGATAAAATGGACATGTCGCGTGTATGAATATGTTTATACGAAGCTATTTCTAAGTCGATTTATACATGGTCCGAAATAATAGAAATGACATATAAATATGAGATATGAATATGCGATATAATGAATGATCAAAATAGAGTTCGATAAGCAATAAAACGATTATATAAGTGTCAAATAGAGGTGTATATCGTATACCTAGCCATCCATGAAGGAGGTCAATGATTATGTACGTAAAATAAATAAATAGAAGACGTATAAATGAATAAAAGTAAATAGTGATCGAATAAATATGTAATACGATGCATGGTATATTTAGAACATTAAGAACAAATGGAAAAGAGTTAGAAATCACTTACAACACCAAAGAGGTGGTGTAGAATTCGTTATAATGGTCTAGAACTCGGATATGTGGTACGTTGCTTGTTAAAATGATAACTAAGTGATCGAATGGAACTTTTTCGAATTGAAAAAGAGCTCAAACGATTTTGGAAGTTGTTCCTGGGTCTTGAGGGTCTTGGCAGAAGCAAATGAGGTGAAATGAGGCTAAGAGTGAATGAGAAAATGTATGTGTATGTCGAGTATATATGCACATATGAGTTTTATAGTTTAATAATGGGCAACTTGTGAGATTTTATTCCCTTAGCAGGGATTTGAGAGATTCTTAGAAGATAAGATAGGTTTGAACTCAAGTACTATGGAGTTAAGGGGGAGGGTTCAAGGGTTGGTTCGGTTATGATCAATTCGAGTGTACATATGTACCATTCGACTATAGATAGGGTTCAAATGAATGTTTAACGTGACCAACTTGATTAGGAGTGATGTAAATGAACTTGGGAACTTGTATTCGACTAGAAAACATAAAATGTATAGGTGAAATTTGATTTGGTCGAGTTTGAGTTAAATTAAATAAATATTGGTCTAACTTGTGCATGTCTCGGTTGTGGTTTACTTTGTGTCTCGTTCTATGTTTAAACCTTCGAATTTGGAGATGAGATTGGTCGAACTTGATTATTTGTAGTATGGAGAATCGAGTTGTGTAAAAACTTGTATATGTTACGTGTCGAATTCACAAAATAAACGGGTCAAGTGAAGGTGTATTGAGTCGATTGAGAATAAGAGAAAATAAATATTGGGTTGGACCATGAATAGTAACAGGCTCGCAAGTTGGGCCAGAATAGTAACAAGCGTCCGTTTGGTTTAAAATTAGTTTAAGGGATTTTTGTGGTCCGCGTGTGAGCTTGTTCCAATGCATTGTATCATGTATCAATGTTTTTGAGTTATCGTAGTGTGATAATGTAATTAAATGAGATAACCTCTCATTAACAAGTGTCAGAAAATAAATAATGCGCATTTTCTGATAAATAATCATAACTATTAAAATGGAAAATTACCATTTGTTACAGTCTCCCAACCTTATTTTAATGTCGTCCCGACATTCAACTCAGGTTATCAGGTGAAGATACAAAAAGATGGGGATATTTGGTCTTGAATTCATCTTCACGTTCCCACGTGAACTCAGGGCCTCTTCGGGAATCCCATTGAACCTTGACAATTGGTATTCGACTATGTTTCAATCTCTTGACCTCTCGGTCCATGATTTCAATAGGTTTTTCGATAAAGTGTAGTCGATTGTCAATTTCGATTTCTTCCAGAGGAATAGTAAGAGTTTCCTCGGACAAGCATTGCTTTAGATTGCATACATGAAAGACATCATGTACATTGTTGAGTTCTTGTGGTTGCTGGAGTCGGTATGCTACCGGTCTGATTCTTCCTAGAATTTCGAAAGGTCCAATGTAACGAGGATTTAGTTTTCAACGTTTGCCAAAACGTATCACGCCTTTCCATGGCGAAACCTTTAACATGACTCTGTTCCCTACTTGAAACTCAAGAGGTTTATGTCTCTTGTCAGCATAGCTCTTTTGTGTGTCTCGTGCAGCTTGCATCTGGTTACGAATCTGCACAATCTTTTCGGTTGTCTCATGAATGAGTTCGGGACCTGTGAGTTGACTATCTCCCACTTCTGTCCAACAATGGGCGATCGGCACTTACGTCCATAGAGTGCCTCGAATTGTGTAGCTTTTATACTTGTATGATAACTGTTGTTGTATGAGAATTCGAATAGGGGCAAATGGTCGTCCCATTTCTTGCCGAAATCAATTACACAAGCTCGGAGCATATCCTCCATGGTTTGAATGGTTCTTTTGCTTTGGCCGTCTGTTTGGGGATGGTAAGCTGTACTCATGTCGAGTTTAGTTCCCAAAGCTTTCTGGAGTGACTGCCAAAAGTTTGAAGTGAAACGACTGTCGCGATCGGAGATGATCGAAATAGGTACTCCATGTCTGGAGACTACCTCTTTCAGGTATAAACGAGCGAGTTAATCCATGTTGTCAGTTTTTTTTATGGGAAGGAAATGTGCAGATTTGGTGAGTCTGTCAACAATCACCCAAATCGTGTCATATCCACTGGATGTTCTTAGTAGTTTGGTTATGAAGTCCATAGTGATTCGTTCCCATTTCCATACAGGGAGTTCAGGTTGAACTAGTAATCCGGACGGTCTCTGATGTTCTGCCTTAACTTTAGAACAAGTTAAGCATTTACTGACATATAGTGCAATATCCGCCTTCATGTTAGGCCACCAATAAAGTTTCTTAAGATCAAGGTACATCTTATCAGCTCCGGGATGAATAGAGTATTTGGACTTATGCGACTCATGCATAATTAACTCTCGTATCCCACCATAGAGTGGTACCCAGCTTTTATCGTTGAAGCATAACACTCCGTCTGATCGCTTTACAAAGCTGTTTGTGTTTTCTGGCATACCGTAGAGTTTTTCACTTGGTCTATTTTCTTCTTTGAGTGCCTCAATCTGAGCAGTGAGGATTTTTTATGGAAAAGGTGAACTGATTGTCATTCCTAGTTATCTGACACTCAAGGGTTTGAATCGTTCTTTTCGGCTAAGAGCATCTGCCACAATGTTGGCTTTTGCCGGATGATAACGAATTTCACAGTCGTAATCACTGAGTAATTCTAGCCACCTACGTTGTCTCATGTTCAACTCTTTTTGGTCTAGTATATGTTGTAGGCTTTTGTGGTCT
This sequence comes from Artemisia tridentata subsp. tridentata, assembly GCA_021014915.2. NCBI lineage: Eukaryota > Viridiplantae > Streptophyta > Magnoliopsida > Asterales > Asteraceae > Artemisia > Artemisia tridentata. Next base: position 293,381,032 of record CP139507.1, on the reverse strand, counting down.
GTGAACACTATACACTTAGTGCCGTACAGGTAATGTCTCCATATCCTAAGAGCGAATAAAACTGCTCCCAGTTCTAGATCATGGGTCGTGTAATTCTTTTCGTGTGTCTTGCGTTGTCGTGATGCATAAGCAATCACTTTCTGTCTCTACATCAAAACAACTCCTAAACCTTTGTTTGAAGCGTCGCAGTATACGACAAGGTCATCGCTTCCTTCAAGTAAGGCCAATATGGGTGCACTACACAGCTTTTCTTTGAGTGTCTGAAATGCCTCTTCTTCGTCTTTTCCCCAGACGTACTTTACGTTTTTCTGAGTTAGGGTGGTTAATGGTTTGGCTATCTTGGAGAATCCTTCGATGAATCTCCTGTAATAACCGGCAAGTCCTAAGAACTGGCGTATTTCAGTTGGCGTTGTTGGTGTTGCCCAATCCTTAATTGACTTAATCTTTGCAGGGTCCACGTGAATACCCTTGCTGTCAATTACGTGACCGAGAAATTGTACAGCGGAAATCTAGAAATCACATTTTGAGAATTTTGCATACAATTCCTCCTTCTTGAGTAATTCCATAATCATCTTGAGATATTTTTCATGTTCTTCTTTGTTCTTGGAATAGATCAAGATATCGTTTATGAACACTATCACAAACTTATCCAAATATGGTTTACACACCCTGTTCATAAGGTCCATGAATACTGCTGGTGTGTTTGTCAAACCAAATGGCATAACCTGGAATTCGTAGTGTCCGTAAGGGGTTCTAAATGCTATTTTTGGGATATCTTCTTCTCGAACTCGAAGTTGATGGTATCCAGATTGAAGGTTGATCTTTGAATATACGCTGGAGCCTTGTAGCTGATCGAATAGGTCGTCGATTCTAGGAAGTGGGTATCGGTTCTTCACTGTTAACTTGTTCAGCTCTCTGTAGTCGATGCACATCCGGAATGATCCGTCTTTCTTCTTTACTAATAGAACAGAAGCTCCCCATGGTGAGGAACTAGTCCTGATGAAACCTTTCTCTGAGAGTTCTTGTAGTTGTTCTGATAATTCTTGCATCTCTGAAGGAGCTAATCGGTATGGTGCTCGCGCTACGGGTGCAACACCTGATACTAAGTCAATTTGAAACTCAAGTTGCCTGACTGGTGGAAGTCCATGCAAGTCCTCGGGAAAGACTTCAGGAAAGTCACGCATGATCGGCACGTCTTCTAGACGGTTTTCTTTAGATTCCTTCTTGATCTTCTCAACTTGTGCTACAAAGAGGAGACATCCATCCTCAATGTACTTCTGAGCTTTGGTGCATGATATGATGTTCAATCGAGATGTATTCCTACGATCGTTTCTATCTCCTAATACTTCCAATACTTCATTACCGTATGGTATACGAACAATCTTCTCATCGTAGATGATCACCGCGTGGGGTTTAGATAACCAGTCCATTCCAATAATAACGTCAAAACTTCCAAGTCCTACAGGCATAAGGTCTATGTTGAACGGATGGTTTAACAGGTTTAGCGTACAACCTCAGATTATAGTGTCTACTCTTTCCACGTTACCATTAGCTAGTTCTACGTCATAACCAATGCCTAAAGCTGTAGGGATGATATCTAGCAACTGACTAGATGTGTTTGATATGAAACTCTTATCTGCCCCGGTATCAAATAAAACAGAAGCGTGGCGGTTGTTTAGAAGAAATGTACCCGTAACAACATTCGGGTCCTTTGGTGCTTCTCTTCCTCCAACCACATACACTCTTCCTCGGGCATTTCCTGTATAACCCTGGTTTCCTCCAGCGGCTTGATTTCCATTGTTATCCTGGTTTCTCGGTTTCCTGCACTCTTGTTTGAAGTGTCCTTTTCCCCCATAATTAAAGCAGGTAAGGGAAGATTTGTCCTTGAAGTTAGGAGCTCTTACTGGTGTCCTTCGGGCAGTAGCAAGAACTGGTGCTCTGCAATTCCTGGTCATATGACCGATCTTTTGACAATTTCTACATTTCACAGAGCATGGTTCGTTGTGATGGAGTTTACAACGGTTACAAAGAGGAGCTTTTCCAGTATAGACCCTCTGGTCATTGGGTCCAGCAGAATAAACCTTAGCGACTTTCTGTCATTTGTTTTGTTAATGGTTGGCTCTTGAGTTGTCCTCCCATTTTCTTTTGTTATCTGCTCCTTTTTCTGCCATATCTTGGATTACTTGATCCATTAAGTTGTGAGAGATGGAGATCGTGTTATGCAAGTCGTTGGAATTAGCAGCCAATATGTTCCCTCTGATGTTCATGGGCAATCCTCCGATGTAACGTTCTATCATTCGTGATTCAGTAGTAACCAATTCGGGACATAGTAATGCTAATTCTTGGAAACGTTGTGTGTATACCACAATGTTGGTGCCTTGAACCTTCAAGTTCCAAAATTTTACTTCCATCTTCTTGACCTCAGTGCGAGGGCAATATTTCTGAAGCATTAAAGTTTTGAATTGCTCCCACGCCATAGCGTAAGCAATATCCATTCCTGATGATTTCATGTAAGAGTTCCACCAAGTTAAAGCACTGCCTGTCAAAGTATACGAGGCATACTTAACTTTAGATTCTTCTTAGCAATTGCAGATACGAAACACAGTTTCCAACTTTTCTAGCCATCTTGCTAAGCTGACAGCTCCCTCAGTTACTCCAAAACTTCCTGGATCACAAGCACGAAATTCTTTGTATGTGCAGCCCCGACTAGGGCTATCATTCGGGTTGACCCGGCCGAGTTCGGGTCAACTTGAGTCGGGTCAACTCGGGTCAAGCCTCCTAAAAACATACCCGAACCCGACCCTGTTTAGAACTCGGGTCGGGTCAATTCGGGTTCGGGTCAACTCGGGTCGGGTCAACTCGGGTTTGGGGTCAACCCGAGTTTTTTGCATTGTAAAATGTTAGTTTTTTCGGGTCAACTCGGGTTCGGGTCGGGTCAAGGCTAAAAAAACATACCCGAACCCGACATTGTTTAGAAGTTGGGTCAATTCGGGTTGACCCGATTGTCCCGAATATGATTTTTGACCCGAGTTGACCCGAACCCGGTCGGGTTCGGGTCGGGTTTTATGACACCCCTAGCCCCGACTGACATTAGTGGGTCTCGCGGCTCTGTCACCGGTGTTTGTGCTTGATCCTACGTTGGAAGCAGCGGCCATGGCTTCGGCCACCTGCTGTGCCACAAGTTGTGCCAAAGTTGGCTGGTTGACTACGTTTGGAGGGGGAGTGGCATTAGTTGCGTTGCGAGTTCGGTTTGAGTTGCATGGAGCCATTTGTCTACAAAAGAAAGTAACAAATGATGAGATTTTGTATAAGAGTATGAGAAGTCATCACATGAATTAGTAGCATTACAGTAGAGCGTGATAGAAAAGATTAAATCACAACAGAGAGATATGACAAAACGAGCTTGTTATAGATTAAAAGTCGGTTACAAGATTTGAAAATTACAAGCTTATTGGAAAATACATTAGACACTAACCGAAAACTACTCGGTTTAGTGGGTACAGAAACAATACATATGAATCTAAGATTAGTTACGTCCCCGACGTAAACGCTTAACTTCTGCCTCAAGCTCCAGTTGTGCAGCTTCCATGTCTGCGAAGCGTCTCTGGAACTCCTGGCACATCCTCATCTGAGTAGCTAACATGGCTTCTAAGACGGAAATCTTCTGATCCTGGTTCCTCGTCGTGTGTCTGGCTAACCATAGGGTCCTTTCAACGCCTTCTATCCTACCATGTACCTGAGTATGGTCTCCACTCAAACAGCGTACTATGGAATCCAAGTTTCTAAGCTCATAGTTGTAAGTATCCTGCATTTCATCAACCTTCATTCCTAAGTCAAACACTTCTCGCCTCTCAGCATCGGCTCTTCTAAACAAAGTGTCAATGTTTCGATCATACCACTCGAAACGTGTTAGTTGTAACCTTTCCAGCTGATCAGTGTGGGCGTCTAGTGTGCTGGCTTGCTGATGAAGAAGGGTCCATATCGAATCACGAGTACTTATAGTATAGTCAGGGGGATTAAGTGAGGATACATCATCAGGGATTTCTGGCATTAGGGAGTCCGGAACGTCAGATAGTGGAGAGTTTGGCTCAACATCTTTCCAAATTGTCTCTTGGTGCGTTCCCCTCGAACTCTGCCCAATCTCGAATGTAGTCGGATAACCATTAAATCCTTCATTTGCATAAGACTCGGTAGCTCTCCTAAGTGGAGGTGAGTGAGTAGGTGATGATGTGTTTAGAGTAAGTTCTGTATTAGGTTGCGATTGTGATACTTGTACATAGGGGTCTTCAGTATCTGGAGTGATCTGAAGGTTAGGTGATGTGCGAGTAGCACGGAGAATAGTTTCAGTGGTATCAAATGATTTGGAAGACATGGTCTGTGACAAAGATGGTACATGTGTATAAGTATATATAAAATACCTATAATCTTTAGTGTAAGGCTAGAAAGTATTAGCCATAATATAAGTACATATGTATATGTATACAGTTAACACGAAAGTATGTGTCCTCAAAGTAGCACGTAAGTATATGCTATGCATTTAACACGAAGTATATGTTTATCAAAGTAGCACGTAGTATATGCTAGGCATTTAACACGAAGTATGTGTTTATCAAAGTAGCACGTAGTATGTGCCAAGCATTTAACACGAAGTATATGTTCATCAAAGTAGCATGTAAGTATATGCTAGGCATTTAACACAAAGTATGTGTTATCAAAATCATTAACACGAAGTGTGTGTCATCAAAGGCATTAACACGAAGTATGTGTTATCAAAGGCATTAACACGGAGTATGTGTTATCAAAGTAGCACGTAGTATGTGCTAAACTTGCTGAAACAAATAAGTAAAGTAGCAAGTAAGGCAGGCTGGCACTGGCGGTCATAGGTTGAGTTTTTGTAAAAAGTGGTTATAGTCTAGGTTTTATGTGTACCTAGTTCTCTATAACCTTAGCTCTGATACCAATCTGTAACACCCCCAAATCTGATCGCAGCGGAAATAATATCTGGGGTGTTACTTATTTGAATTATAACATAAGTAATAGAGAACGATTTTATCAAATCCGTTTTAAAAGCTTCATAAATTAAAACATAAGTTTTACATGATTGAAATGCGGAAACTAGGCCCATTATTGTTATTAGTTGTCCCATAGTACAAAAACCCTGGTCATGAGTGTTATGTGTACACTCCAAAAGTGTGCCTATGCCCCTGCCACGCACTGCCTTGCATCATCATATATCAACAATTAAACACCTAAGAAAAATATGCTAAAAGTCAGCTAAAAGCTGGTGAGTTCATAGGTTTACATAATCAGTAAAATTGGACTAGTAAGTTCATGAGTTAACATTTCAAAGCGCGAAATGCTATACGAAAGTGCTATTACTCTGCTCTAAGTCTCATGCTACCGAAGCTACGAAAGTGTGCATGCAAAGTGCGCATGTAATAATAAAGCCCGGCAAGTGTTCTATTTCTAGTCACTCGTAATTCGACATGGTATACATCCGTTTGTCCTATCCGGACTGTTGTATCTCAACATAGATGGAGGTGTCACCCTCAATAGATCAATTTATATCACTCGTGCTTCCAGCAGGAATTAACGGTACATAAATCGGGGCAATGAATATGGTACTTAGGCTAGCAGGTAGTAGTTTTGTCAAACAAAAGCATTGTTTAAGTAGTACAGAAAAGTAAGCATGTTTCTCACCCCAAGTAGTTTAAAATGAGTAATAAAGTAATAGTGGGGCTATGATTCACCTTGAGTATAACCGGCAAGGTGAAATATGAAATCAAGTAAGTTATGGGAACAGCTCCAACACACGACCTAAATAATAGTGAAGTCTGAGATTTTTACAGTTTTGGCTCAATACGAGTGATGCGTGTGAAATTGAGTAACGAATAACGATTTGGTTTGTGATGTGTGAGTTTGATATGCTTAAAATGCTTAAAGTTCAAAATTAATATTATACATCATATTATCTTGTTTTTATGTCATTGAGTACACAATTATCGTTTCCTCGAAAGTCGTCAAATAATAAGTTAAGTTCATTCGTTTAAAAGTTCGTTATATAAATATAAACATAACGAAAATAATATACTGAAACGAATGACAAAATGCACATGTTTAAACGAAAATGTGTAAAACATGAAATAGAAATGAATATGAATAAATGTTACTGTTCAGTCCTTGTTTTTTACAGAATTTACACTTTCTACCCTAACGGTGTAAGTTTTGCACCGTTAGTCCTCCGTTAGTATGTGTTACCTATTTAGTCCAACAACGCTCCAAAATGACATTTTTATACTTCTGGTTATTGTTTTAACAATTTCCACCCTTACGTTATGAAATTTACGGTTTGATACCCATTTATACGAAAGTGAAAAATTTAACCCGAATAGTAAACTATGTTTGCAAATTTAGTCCAAATTTCACAAAAGGATGTAATACATTTTTTTGAAAGTTACAGAATTTTTATAATGCTTATTAAAGTCAATATGAACTGCTTATTCTCAAAAGTGCTTATTTTTCCGATTATTGGGCTTTAACGAAATAAGATAAGGCCCATTAATGTTTTGCGATCCGTTGGGTTTCCAGGGGTTTTGGGCTTATTTTTGGCTTATAAAAGGGACTTAAAAACATGTTCAAACTGCTTATACCACAGCTTATCCGCTTATGCTTATTGGGCTTATTATTTGGTTAAAGACCAATCGTATATTTATAAAAGTTTTATAAACGGTTTAAGTAGCGATAGGTTTGGGACTTAAAAAGGGCTTATATGAGCTTATTAAGGGAAACTCATAACAACAATTTATTAGTTGGTCTTGTAAAGAAATAGGTCGAATGATAAAATGGACATGTCGCGTGTATGAATATGTTTATACGAAGCTATTTCTAAATCGATTTATACATGGTCCGAAATAATAGAAATGACATATAAATATGAGATATGAATATGCGATATAATGAATGATCAAAATAGAGTTCGATAAGCAATAAAATGTTTATATAAGTGTCGAATAGAGGTGTATATCGTATATCTAGCCATCTATGAAGGAGGTCAATGATTATGTACATAAAATAAATAAATAGAAAACGTATAAATGTATATAAGTAAATAGTGATCGAATAAATATGTAATACGATGCATGGTATATTTAGAACATTAAGAACGAATGGAAAAGAGTTAGAAATCACTTACAACACCAAAGAGTGGTGTAGAATTCGTTATAATGGTCTAGAACTCGGATATGTGGTACGTTGCTTGTTAAAATGATAACTAAGTGATCGAATGGAACTTTTTCGAATTGGAAAAGAGCTCAAACGATTTTCGAAGTTGTTCCTAGGTCTTGAGGGTCTTAGCAGTAGCAAATGAGGTGAAATGAGGCTAAGAGTGAATGAGAAAATGTATGTGTATGTCGAGTATATATGCACATATGAGTTTTATAGTTTAATAATGGGCAACTTGTGAGATTTTATTCCCTTAGCAGGGATTTGAGAGATTCTTAGAAGATAAGATAGGTTTGAACTCAAGTACTATGGAGTTAAGGGGAGGGTTCAAGGGTTGGTTCGGTTATGATCAATTCGAGTGTACATATGTACCATTCGACTATAGATAGGGTTCAAATGAATGTTTAACGTGACCAACTTGATTAGGAGTGATGTAAATGAACTTGGGAACTTGTATTCGACTAGAAAACATAAAATGTATAGGTGAAATTTGATTTGGTCGAGTTTGAGTTAAATTAAATAAATATTGGTCTAACTTGTGCATGTCTCGGTTGTGGTTTACTTTGTGTCTCGTTCTATGATTAAACCTTCGAATTTGGAGATGAGATTGGTCGAACTTGATTATTTATAGTATGGAGAATCGAGTTGTGTAAAAACTTGTATATGTTACGTGTCGAATTCACAAAATAAAAGGTCAAGTGAAGGTGTATTGAGTCGATTGAGAATAAGAGAAAATAAATATTGGGTTGGACCATGAATAGTAACAGGCTCGCAAGTTTGGCCAGAATTGTAACAAGCGTCCGTTTGGTTTAAAATTAGTTTAAGGGATTTTTGTGGTCCGCGTGTGAGCTTGTTCCAATGCATTGTATCACGTATCAATGTTTTTGAGTTATCGTAGTGTGATAACGTAATTAAATGAGATAACCTCTCATTAACAAGTGTCAGAAAATAAATAATGCGCATTTTCAGATAAATAATCATAACTATTAAAATGGAAAATTACCATTTGTTACAGAAGAAGAAGCTGAAGCTCCTTTTTCTGTGCATTCTCGGATAAAAGAGGAAAACAGATTGGACAACACATAGATTGGATCTTGGGTGGATTTAGGATCTCAGACAATACTGTTTTTTGAGCAGTTTTGGTTTTGATCAGGTTTTGGGCTTCGACACTTGGTGTTTGGTTTTACGTGGAAAACGGCTAGCACTCCGGGCGTATTTGTTTGAAGTGTTTGTGTGAGCACTCGTAGAGGTGGTTGTTTTAATCACTTGTTTCATTTTCTGGTGTCTACGAGGGTTAGTTTTTCTCGTACCCTTTTATTTACTCTTCATGTTTATTTGTGTGTTAATCATAATTGCCAAACTAGATCCATATCCGCTGCGTACTCATAGTGTTAATGGTTAACATGTTTATTACATCCCAAAAGTGGCATCACGAGTCAACTCTTTTGGTGTTTTATGGGTTACACACTAATTGTTGGGAATTAAACCAACAGTTAGTACTGCCAGGTTTGAAGTTAGTACTGTCAAGCATAAAGTTACAACTGATGAAGAATGTACTAACAGTACTAAGTCAATTAGTACTGCTCTCACAAGAAAGTTAGTACTGATTTTAAGCTGAGGACAGAAGATAAAAGACACGTGAAGATATATATAAAAAAGATGTAATGTATATCTTATTAAGTTAGATTGATGCGTATAATAGTTTTACTTGTACAGGACTCTTTATACTATAAAAAGAGATCCTTAGTTAGGGTTTTGTGATATCCCTAAGTTGTACGTGAAAGCTTCAAGGTTGTTAAACCCTAGTGATATTGTAGATCACTCGTAATATATTGAAGCTATTTGTTTGGTTAAACATTGTGTTCTTACTTACACTGTTACATTCATACAATCACATACACATCATACAAACCATATCTTCTAAGTGTTAGCTAGTAAATTCCGCGTGCTAGTTAACATTAACTCAAAGTATCTTCAACACAAGCTGTGTGTTTAGATCCGGTCAAGTGGTATCAGAGCCAGGTTCTGATACTTTGATTTAGAAGATCCAGAAGTACTTACTCTCTTGCAACCAAGAAGATGGACATGGAAACACCACAAACCTCAATCCTTGCCAAACTCCCCATGCTAAAACAAAACGAATATGATTTGTGGAGGCTCAGAATTGAGCAATATTTCATGGTGCAAGATTATGCATTGTGGGATATTTAATGATGAAAGAATAAAGAAAAAGAATGATCTTAAAGCCAAAAGTTTGTTACTCATGGCTCTTCCCAATGATCAAGTGCTGAATTTTAGTCATTATGAAACTGCAAAGACACTGTTTGCAGCAATAGTAGAGAGATTTGGTGGTAATGAGGCTACTAAAAAGGCTCAAAGAACTCTACTGAAGCAGAGCTATGAAAATTTCAGTACATCAAGCACTGAATCCCTTGATCAAGTCTTTAATAGGCTACAGAGAATTGTGAGTCAGCTTGCTGGTTTGAAGATTGTGATTCCACAGGAAGACCTAAACTTAAAATTTCTAAATAGTTTGTCTGCTGATTGGAACACTCATGTTGTGGTTTGGTGCAACAAGCCTGAATTGGAGAAGATGACACTCAATGAATTGTACAACAATCTTAAGATTGTTGATCAAAAGGTGAAGAAAGGAGGAAGCACCAGTTCTATGCCTGGTGATATGGCATTTATGTCATCCCCTAGCAATAGCAGTACTAAGAATGATGAAGATGTTTGTACTGCTAGCCCTAAAGTTAGTACTGCTACTGTAAAAACTAGTACTGCTAGCTTAAGTGATGAGACTATATATGCCTTTGTATCTGAGCAATCCAATGGGTCTCATATCTACAATGAAGACCTTCTTCATATTGATGAAGATGACTTGGATGCCATGCACTTGAAGTGGCAAATGGCATTGTTAAGTATTAGGGCAAAGAGATACTTTCAGAGAACTGGTAAGAAGCTTACACTCAATGGAGGGGATGTTGCTGGATATGAAAAGTCCAAGGTGGAGTGCTATAATTGTCACAAGATGGGACACTTTGCCAGAGAGTGTAGAAGTCCAAGACAACAGGATAACAATGCTAAAGGGTATAGAAGTCAGCAGAGTAATAGGAGAACAGTGAATGTGGAAGACACTTCTTCCAAGGCAATGGTAGCTGTTGATGGAGTTGGCTTTGACTGGAGCTTCATGGAAGAAGAGGAGGAAGCAGCCAACTTGGGATTGATGGCCTTCTCAGACTCAGAGGTACATGAGGTTCAAAAGTGTTCAAATTCTTGTCAAGCTTTAAAAGATTATGAGTCTCTTAAAATACAATATGATAATCTTAGGACAGATTTTAATGAAGTAAACTTTAGTCTTTCTAATCATAAAAGAGGCATAACTGTTTTAGAAGAATAACTTGTTTTTTATAGAAAGAATGAATCAAACTTTAATGATGATATAGCTGTTCTAAAGAGACACTTGCAACTGAGAGATGATAAAATGAGTGGGCTTGTATATGAACTAGAGAAGCTTAAGAAAGAAAAAGAAAATATACAGTTAAGTGTTGACACTCTTGAACATACATCTAAAGGAGTTCAAAAAATAATAGTGAGTCAAGTACTTAATAAAGCTAAGTCTGGTTTAGGATAAAAGTCAGTTTCACCCCCAAATAGAGGAATGTTTGTACCTCCAGGAATTGATTTAGCTCATACAGGTTTAGAAGAGTTTAAAGATATTGAGTTTCCTGGATATGGTGCTAAAACAAGTGAGAGTCCTATTAAATTTGTTAAGGCTGAGGATTCTTTTGTAAGTGCTAGTGATACATCACTTTCTGAGGATAAGGTGTCCTCTGGTAGGGACTCAGATGCTCCAACCATAGAGGATTGGACATCTGAAGATGAGGATGATCAGGTTGAGGTTAAACCTGATGTTGTTAAGGTAGAAGTAAAACATGTTCCTAAAGTGGTCAATAAAGAAAACATAAAACCAGTTAGGAAAAATGTTAAGTATGCTGAGATGTATATGTCTACACATAGATCATCAGTTCCTAGGGGCAATCAAAGGAACTAGAACAACTTAAAATCTCAACAACTAGGTGATGAGTTTGTTATGCAGAACAAAGTGTGTTTTGTATGTGGTAATTTTGATCATTTGGCTGCTTATTGTTATTCAAACCCATGGAAAAAGAGGGTTTTTAGGAATTCAAGGGTGAATAGGAATAAGAATGCTAGGGTAAATCAAAACAGTCCAATTAGATTGACTAACCCTATTGTGAATCATAAGATGACACCCAGAGCAGTCATGTTGAGGTCTGGCATCAAAGCAGTTTCTACTGCTAGACAAAACAAGTGGTTTAATAACAAACAAACTGTTTCAAGTGCAAAACCATTTTCAAATCATGCACAAACAGTTAACAGGCCCTTTTATAAGAAAACATCTTTGAGTAATCAAAAATGGGTGCCTAAAGTTAAACCAGCAGTTCCAACTGCTAGGCCAGCAATTCCCACTGCTAGGCATATGAATGTTAAGGGTCACTGGGGCAATGCTGTGAAGGCCTCAGCACGTTGGGTTTGGAGACCTACCAAATCCAATGGTGCATCAATGACTTTTAATAAATATTCTTATATTGATGCACGAGGCAGATCCAAGTCAGTGATGGTTGGGTCCCCAAAAGGAACTAAATCCTTTATTTTTGTGTGCAGGAACATCCCACAAATGATGGATAGGATATAGGATACTCAGACAATGGATGTTCAAGGCACATGACTGGTAACATGTCATACCTTTCAGATTTTATGGCTCTGGATGGTGGGCCTGTTATCTTTGGAGGTGGTGTTGGTGGTAGGATTACTGGTAAAGGTATAATTAAAACTGGTAATCTTGACTTTGAGAATGTGTATTTTGTACCAGAGCTTAAGTACAACCTTTTTAGTGTGTCACAAATTTGTGACAAATAGAACAAGGTGTTATTCACTGATACTGACTGCCTTATTCTTTCTCCTGATTTCAAGCTACCTGATGAAAGTCAAGTATTGCTTAAAATCACCAGAAAGGGTAACACATACAGTGTTGAGATGAATAAACTTGTTCCTAAAGAAGGTCTTACTTGCCTTGTTGCAAAAGCCACATTGGAGGAGTCAATGTTGTGGCACAGAAGGCTTGGTCATGTTAATTTCAAAACCATTAACAAGATTGCTAAAAATGGTTTGGTAAGAGGTTTACCTAACAAGACTTTTCAAAATGACCAAACCTGTGTTTCTTGCCTTAAAGGTAAGCAACACAGAGCTTCTTGTAAGCCAAAGGTGCATAACTCTAACAATCAAGCTTTATACATGCTTCATATGGACTTGTTTGGTCCAACTTCTGTTAATAGCCTGAATCATAAAAGATATTGTTTGGTTATTACTGATGATTATTCCAGGTTTACATGGGTTTTCTTTTTGAGAACTAAGGATGAGACTAGTGAGATGCTTAAGTCATTTATAATTGAGGTAGAAAACCTAGCTGATAAGAAAGTTAAGATAATCAGATGTGATAATGGAACAGAATTTAAAAACAGGGTTATGGATGAGTTTTGCAAAGAAAAGGGTATTAAAAGGGAATTTAGTGTAGCTAGAACCCCACAGCAAAATGGTGTAGCTGAAAGGAAAAATAGGACTTTAATAGAGGCTGCTAGGACAATGTTACCTATTTCATTCTAGGCTGAAGTAGTTAGTACTGCTTGTTATGTTCAGAATAGGGTTTTAGTGGTGCAACCTCATAATAAGACTGCTTATGAACTTTTTAGAGGTAGAACCCCTGCCTTAAGCTTCATGAGACCTTTTGGTTGCCATGTCACTATTCTAAATACCAAAGACCAATTAGGAAAGTTTGATGGGAAATCTGATGAGGGTTTCTTTGTTGGTTATTCTTTGCATAGTAAGGCTTTTAGGGTGTATAATAAGAGCACTAGGCATGTAGAGGAAAATCTGCACATTGAGTTTCAAGAGAATATACCAAATGTTGCAGGTGGTGGTCCAGATTGGTTGTTTGATCTTGATATGCTTTCAGATTCTATGAATTATGTGCCTGTTATAGGTACAAATACTAACAATGCAGGTTTAGAAGAAGATGATGAAGATCATATCTTGATGCCAATCTTGGAAGATAGTCCATTGTGTTCTGAGGATGATGCTAAAAAGAAGAATGCTGGTGAAAATGGTGGACAAGATGGTAAAGAAACTGAAGTTCCCCAAAGCAGTACAAATGGAGTTAGTATTGCTGAGCCAAAAGAAGGTACTGATGGTTCAAATCTCCATTCTGTTGAACCAACAGTTCATACTGCTGATGTTACTGATGAAGAAGTGGAGCTGCACAATATGCCTCAATCATATGGAGTTCCTTCTACTCCCCATACTACAGTTCATAAGAATCATCTACTTACTAATGTGATTGGAGATGTTCAGTCTGGAGTGAAAACTAGAAGACAAACACAAGATCCAGATCATCATGGTTTTCTAAGTGTTGTGTATGAAGAAAAACACCATGAAGATGAGAATGAGTGTTTGTTTGTATGCTTCCTATCACAGATAGAACCAAAGAATGTGCTCAAGGCATTGGAGGACTCAAGTTGGGTTGAAGCAATGCAAGAAGAACTGCTTCAATTCAAGATTCAGAAAGTTTGGGTTCTTGTTGATTTGCCAAAGGGGATGAGAGTGATTGGTACTAAGTGGGTATTCAGGAACAAGAAGGATGAAAGGGGTATAGTGATAAAGAATAAAGCAAGACTTGTAGCCCAAGGCTATACTCAGGAAGAAGGGATTGATTATGAGGAGGTTTTTGCTCCTGTTGCCAGGATTGAAGCAATAAGGCTTTTTCTAGCTTATGCTTCATTTATGGGATTCATGGTCTATCAGATGGATGTGAAGAGTGCCTTTCTATATGGTACAATTGATGAAGAGGTATATGTTTCCCAACCTCCAGGTTTCATAGACCCAGATCATCCTGACAAAGTGTATAAAGTGGTAAAAGCTCTCTATGGATTGCATCAAGCTCCAAGAGCTTGGTATGGAACTCTGGCAAATTATCTTTTGAAGAATGGGTTCCATAGGGGAAAGATTGATCAGACTCTTTTTATCAAGAAGAACAAGGGTGATATACTACTGGTTCAAGTATATGTAGATGATGTCATCTTTGGTTCTACCAAGAAGGAAATGTGCAAAGAGTTTGAAAAGCTTATGAAGGATCAGTTTTAGATGAGCTATATGGGTGAGCTTACTTTCTTTCTGGGATTACAAGTACAGCAAAAACCAGATGGAATATTTATCTCTTAGGATAAATATGTTGGTGAAATTCTGAGGAAGTTTCAATTCACAGATGCTAAAGTTGCTAGCACACCTTTTGATAAGGAGACACATTTGCTTTTGAAAGATCAAAGTGGTGAAGTTGTGGATGTGCACATGTATAGATCTATGATTGGGTCTTTGATGTATCTCACATCATCTAGGCCTGATATTATGTTTGCAGTTTGTGCTTGTGCAAGGTTCCAAGTTAATCCCAAGGTGTCTCATTTGACTGCAGTAAAGAGGATCTTTAGGTATCTTAAAGGTCAACCAAACTTAGGTTTATGGTATCCTAAAGAGTCTGCATTTGATTTGGTAGCATTTTTAGACAGTGATTATGCTGGTGCTAGTATGGATAGAAAGTCTACAACTAGTGGTTGTCAGTTTTTAGGATGCAGACTTATTTCATGGCAGTGCAAAAAGCAGACTATGGTGGCAACTTCTACTACAGAAGCTGAGTATGTGGCTGCAGCTAGTTGTTGTGCTCAAGTTCTTTGGATTCAAAATCAGTTACTTGATTATGGGTACAATTTCTTAAACACAATTATCTACATAGACAATAGCAGTACAATGTGTATCATTAAAAATCCAGTTCAACATTCAAAAACTAAACACATTGAAATTAGACATCACTTTATAAGAGACTGTGCTGAAAAGAAGTTAGTTCAAGTTGTCAAAATTCATACTGATGACAACTTTGCTGACTTGTTAACAAAAGGTTTTGATATAGGAAGGTTTCAGTACTTGGTAACAGGTATTGGAATGCTTAATCCTTCAAAAGATTAATGTCTAAGTGTTTTTGTTTTTGTACTGCTAGTTGTGCTATTTGTGATAGTTTGTACTGATAGTATAATTTTGGTACTGCTTATGTCAAATGTTAGTAATTTTTGATACTGTCAACAAGAAAATACTTTGTCTTGTGTTTTCCTTGGTTTTGGACTAACATTTACAGGTTAAGAAAGCATTTTGAGAAGGATTTGTGATTTGGAAAGTATAGTGGTTTGGAATGTCAAGTGTGAGATCTTGTCACACAACAAATGGTAATTGGTTCACCATGTCTAATCCACAAAAGAACCAACTAGTCCAGATCAAACGGTTTCTGGTAAAGACTAATCAAATCCGTTTATGGTTGATAGTTTACCAAAAACTATATGGTTATCAACTCACCATATCTCACTGTGAAGAGTTGGCTAGTCCAAAGCAAACGGCTATTGGTAAAGACACATCAAATCCGTTGATAGCTGATAGTTTGCTAAAAACTATAAGTGGGCAAACTTGTTTTTAAGTCCACAATGAGTTTATCTTGCTCTTTGAATTTTTTTTTATCAACAGTTTGTACTGATGGTTTAAACTTAGTTTAATACCGAGTTTATGCTCTATGATTCACCTCTCTCAGAAGGTTACACATCTAGAAGTGATGAGAGTAGTTTGAAATTACAATGAATTGATGGAAACTTGTACAAATTGTCATATTGGAGGATGTTATAATTCAAGTGGTGGTGAAAATTCTTCCAAACATGGGAGGAAATTTCTTATTGCTGTCAAGATAATTATGTGGCTCAGGGGAGGATATATCAGTTCAGAATCATGAATGATGAATTAATACTGGAGTGCTTACTGTTATGGTTTCTTTAAAATTTTAAAGTGAAAAGAATGCTGAAGTGATTCAAGATTGAAGATAAGTGTTTGAAAGAATTCCACCCATTATCAACATTGGAGTTTAATTCGAAAAACTTAATGATTTGCACAGACATGATAAGTTTAGGGGAGGATTGTTGGGAATTAAACCAACAGTTAGTACTGCCAGGTATGAAGTTAGTACTGTCAAGCATAAAGTTACAACTGATGAAGAATGTACTAACAGTACTAAGTCAATTAGTACTACTCTCACAAGAAAGTTAGTACTGATTATAAGCTGAGGACAGAAGATAAAAGACACGTGAAGATATATATAGAAAAGATGTAATGTATATCTTATTAAGTTAGATTGATACGTATAATAGTTTTACTTGTACATGACTCTTTATACTATAAAAAGAGATCCTTAGTTAGGGTTTTGTGATATCCCTAAGTCGTATGTGAAAGCTTCAAGGTTGTTAAACCCTAGTGATATTGTAGATCACTCGTAATATATTGAAGCTATTTGTTTGGTTAAACATTGTGTTCTTACTTACACTGTTACATTCATACAATCACATACACATCATACAAACCATATTTTCTAAGTGTTAGATAGTAAATTCCGCGTGCTAGTTAACATTAACTCAAAGTATCTTCAACACAAGCTGTGTGTTTAGATCCGGTCACTAATTAAACACGCTAAGGGCTGCATGAAATCTAGTTTTTATTTGTTTTATTGATTCATATGGCAACTATATGCAATACTTGTCATAATTTAAATAAATAAATATCTAGAAGCAAATGAATAATTACTTGTTAATAAGGCGGATAGATTAATAAATTAAAGGTTAATTAAGATTGCCATGGTTATTCTATTTGTTATTCTGGCCATAAGACCTACGCACTCATTTTTTTTATGCATGTGGCGATCTAGGGTACTTGTTGAAAACCTAGTGAGGGTCTTATGGTTCTCCATTTGGGGAAGACTCGCTAGAGGACTCGGATCTATGTGTTTACTTGTTAATGTCATGTTTTAGTATTATGTTCTTTTGTGAATTTTTGCTTTTAGCCTACATGTTTACACGCCTAAACTAAAATAAAAGAGGACTAATACCTATAACAAGATGACATCAATATGGTCTTAATTTACACGCCTTACAATATCATGCTCAATTGTGACCTGCTATTTGATTCGTGGAAAATTGTTTTTTGTAAAATTAAGTAACCTAAATAAATTGAAACAAGTTTTTCATGAAATTAAAAACTGGATGCTATGGACACTTGGGAAGTACGGCTCACCCACTAGAGCAAACTATAAGGGGGTATAAGGCGGTGCGCACATTAACACCTAAAGGATTTTCGGTCATATGCTTTGCACTAACCTGGTCCTCCGCTTCCTTGCGAGTTCGATTGGAGCTACCGTGAACCATGATGATCACTACAGTGACATTACTAAAAGTTTTTAAAACAAGTGCTACAAAGTTGTTTTGCATGCTTCTTTATACACGATTTTACCACATTTATATGTATACCCTATATGTAAATTTTAAGTCTATGTCAGCCAACCAAGAACACGTGCATTTGGCTTGACCTCTTTGGTCAGACCTTAGGGCCATTCCAAACCCATGGCGAATTTTGCTCATTGGTCAGACTTTTGGCCATTTTTGCACGTTCTTGCTTGGTCGACTTATTTTGAGTATGCTTGGTTAAACCTTGGACCCGAGGTATAAGATGAGACTAAACATGCTCATGACATATTACTTGTATACTAATGTCTTGATCAGTCTCATAAGTCTAAGAGTTGCATTTTATGCAATTAACGCTCGTCGCTTACCTCTTGCCCCACTTGTTTACACATTGGTCAGACCTTTGGTAATAAGTGGAAGGTCGAGTTGGATCTTAGTCTTAATTAGTAATTAATTGGGTAGTTAATTCTATTAAGAATTTAATTATTGAAAATACTAATTATTTGAACATTTTTATTGTAGATGACTACCTCAGTCGGAAACAATTCGGTACTCAGGAGTTTCTTTGAGAAACAAAAACTCACTGGACCTAACTTCATTGACTGGTATCGCCAGCTTCGCATTATCCTGTCAGCTGAAGATAAGGAAAATTACTTGGAGCATCCTATTCCTGCTGCACCTGTTGCAACTCCTGGACACCCAGTCCTTCTCGAGGCTATGGCAGCTCACACTGCTTGGGTCAAGGGATACAGGACATTGCTGAATTCATGCTTATGACCATGGACTTAGAAATCCAGTGGAATCTAACTCACTTTGGTGCATATGACATGCTACAAGAGTTGAAAAGTATGTTTGCTCAACAGGCAGAACAGGAACTTCTTCAAGCCGGGAGGGAATTTCACTCGTGCAAGCAAGAAGAAGGTCAATCTATAAACTCATATGTTCTAAAGATGAAGAGCTACATTGACAACTTGGAGCGTCTCGGTTATCCCGTCACTTTGAACCTTGGAGTAAGCCTAATCTTGATTGGACTCTCTAAGGAGTATGACAGCTTTGTGCAGAACTATAATATGCACAACATGGGGAAGACTGTGAATGAATTACATGCTATACTTAAACAACATGAGCAGACGCTACCCAAGAAAGATGCTGCACCTGCACTTCATGCTATACGTGCAGGAAAGGTCCAGAAAAACCAAGGTAAAAAACCGTTCAAGGCTGCTAAGGGGAAACAAGGGAACAAAAAGTATATGTAATACCCAAAAATCTAAAACATGTAAAAAGACCAAATTGCCCCTATAACTTTAAAATTTGATTCATAAGCACATAAAGTATCAAATAAATCCCAAACCTTTGGAAGTGAGCAAGATATGAAGCAAAGTAATTTTTACTACTACATTTTAACATTTTGCAAGTACAAAATTTTATGATCACACAAAAATTCATAAGGGCCGTTTTACATATTACATGTATATATTATTATTATTATTATTATATTATTATTATTATTATTATTATTATTATTATTATTATTATTATTATTATTATTAAACCTTTATTAAATCAAAACAAATACTAGATAAATACAAATAATGTGGGAGATCTTTTAAAAACAGAAAATTGATCCTAATGCATGTCTTGGGCCGAAAATTATTCACCCTCCCCCTCTAATACACGGTTTCATATATACTTTCCCTTATTATCATTCTTTAAACCGTATAACAAAACCAAAACTCCCATTCGACCACCACTATTTTTCTACGAGTTCTTAGTATTTTTCCTGGGTACTTTGGTGATAGAAGAAGCCTAGAAAAATGGGTGTTCGATTTATAGAAGCTTGGTCCGTTGGTTTTGATTTTTGTTCGATTTGGTGTAGCCGAGAAGAACCAAAACCCACACGCCTCATCTGATTATTATAAAATTCATCTAGTAATTTTCTTGTGTTCTTTACATCCCATATGATCTGTATAAAATGATAATCATGACCCATGCACGTTAAAATCGATCATGCTAATTATATGTAACGAATCGGGTATAAAATCACAAACGTGTTCTAACGATTTTTATGGGTCATGTTAATAATTTTTATGGGTTCTATGATCATCATATAAGTCTGGAAAAATTTTGATTCGATTTGTTATAGCTTATGTTGATCGTTGTAATTTTAAATGGGTAAAATGTACGTAAATTCTAAAATATGTTATACCAATTTTCTAGGGTTGAAACTTATTTTATCTAAGCTCTATATAATTCATATGATCTGGGAAAAATGGTGGTTCAAATTATAGAGGTCCAAATCAGTCGTGGGTTAATTTTGTTTGAAATCGGGTTTAGGGTTTTCGAAAGAAAAAAAAATAGAAACCTAGGGTTTCGATTAGGGTTTTGTGGTTTGGGACTGAATTTGGTTAATAAATTATGTAATTATGATGTAGTAATAATGGTATGATGATTGGGAAAGAATAGGGTTAGGGTTCCGTAAATTAAAAAGGGTTATCGAATGGATTTTAAAAACTAAAAGGGTGCGTTTGGAAATTAATTAAATGCGTGGGTTATTTTTGTAATATGCTTTAGACCAGGGGTTTTCGTATAAAATATAACATGAGGGTGTTTTATGTAAAATATGTGACTTAAAGGTGTAAGTGGTAATTCGTTGATATATGTAAATCCGATTTATAAATAATTAAAATTAAGGGGCTTTGTTGTAAATTCTGGAAAGTGTAAGGGTGCTTCGTACTATAAATAATATAAAGGGTGAAATGTGTAAAGTTTGATGCTTGAAGGCTTAATATGTAAATATAATTAAATTGAGTTCGAATTACAAGTTTTATAAATTAAAGGGACTTGTTTTGTAATTTATGTAAAGTGGGGGTAGTTCGTATCATAAAGTAATTTGAAAGGTGGATTGTGTAATTTGGTAAAATAAGGGCTTAATGTGTAATTATGATTATTGAAAGGGTTAAAGGATGATTTAATTAACTATGAGGGTTAAATTGTAATTTAGTAAACTTAAGGGTGTAAATTGTAAATTGTGAAACCTAAAGGGTTAAAAGTGTAATTCTGGATGTCATATGATTTAAAATGAGTAACTTGTCATATTTTCATCTTAGACCTTTAACTTTGGAATATTTACATTTAAAACCCTAAGCTATGGAAACTTGTTATAATTAACCCTAAACTTTTATAACTTGCTAAAATGTACCCTATTCCCATAATGAGGCTTAATTAATGACTTAACCTAATTACCTTGTGGAATTTGTCTAATTATGGAAATTTGCTAAATAAGGAAACTTTCTAAAAATGGAAACTTGCTAATTTTGGAAACCTGCTATAAATGGAAAGTTACTAAAAATGTAAAGCCGACTAAAATGAGAAATCTGATTTGAAGAAAATATTAATAATAAGACGACCATGTATTCGTGTAGATTCGCTGAAGATAGAGTTGTTTCCGATCTTTATATTTCTAGATATGTTTGCACGTGCGGTATAAGGTACAGATATTCTACCCTTTTTCAGTAAGGGTGTTTTCCCTCTCATGACTCATTGATCTTGATTCGTTTTAAGACTCCCTAAGCCATTGCTATGTTCCCTTACACTTTGGTTCGTTTGTTTGATTCGTTTTGACTTTGATGTTCGATATGACCCTTTTGCTTTGAGCCTCTATAATGATCCATTTGATATTCGTTCGTGACCTTGTGATATTAGTATTCGAGACACTTGATACTTCGAGGGTTCATTTGATTTTGGTAAATAAATGTGAAAAACTTTTCGATTATATCATGGAAATGTTTTGAGAAAAACTTATTTTTAATTGATGTTTATGAAATATGCGATACCACTTTTAATTGAAATTTGGCTAAGCTTTTATGAAAACTATGTTTAAAGACTACTTTTGTGAAAACCGTTATTAAAGATTATTTTTATGAAAATCATTTGATAAAGATTACTTTAAATGAACCATTTGATTTTGAACCTCAGATGATGACTTAGACTATTTGAACCTTTGCTTTGATATTGGGACTTTGACCATGATTCGATGACTTAGACTATTTGAACCTTTGCTATGATTTGGATCTTTGCTGTGATTTGGACCTTTGACCCTTCAGTTTGATACCCGAGCCAAGTTCGTTTCCTAGCCATGAAGGTAACATGGCCGTGTCATTGATGCACCAGTGGCATGACCCACGTGTGGGTGAGTGATTTCTCACACCGTCCCCATATTGTTCGTTGCATGCACATTATATTTATTATGGCCAATATTATTGTTCGGGGGACGTATGGGTTGCAATCCTAGGTTCGTGTCCATGTTCGTGGACTTTGCATGATTTGATATTATATATTGTTCGGTGACTGATGCTGGGTGCAATCCACGTCTTTCACAAGTTCGGGAGCTAGCTACTCAATTTGAAGAATGAGGACACCCCTCATATTATCTGATTATCTGAGAGGTCTCCCCTCTATATGATTATGGAGACATGGTTACTATATTTGGTTTGTGTTCGGGCTCGTGGTGGATTACTGACCTTCCCTTTTCCCTTTCTTACTTTGTACCTTTGTCTATACCTTATGTTATTCCATTGCACTATACCATATATGTTCGTTTCCTTTTGCTTTCGTTTTCGTTTATATATATCTGTTCACTGGGCTTTTTAAGCTCAGCCGCATTTCTTTCCCTGCGGCAGGTTTTTAGTTGGAAGCTGGGAATGGGTGGAGAGTACCTTGGACTTAGAAGACTTGATAGTTATTCTGGATTAGAGTTGATTAGAAGATATTATATTTTTAGAATTTGTTTTCACATTTGTAACCTTGTAATTTCAGTATTCCATTTGTAACCTTTGAGATTCTTGTATTACTGTAAATGTATGCTTTGTTTTGATCTGATATGAAACCATTTTTGTGATATCTTTACCCTTGTCGGGTTGGGGTGTTACAATTATGGTATCAGAGAGACAGGCTGCGATTCGTAATACATTTACCCTTGACCTGTGTAAGTTAGGACCACTAAGTTTTCCCTGTAGGCGCTCGTAAGACAACCTTTGAAAATTTGCTTTAAGATTTCCTTATAGGAATGTAAGTTTTGACCAGTGAGGGAGGGGTAGACTATAAGGCATTTTTTTAAGTATCATTGCTTCCGCATCACTCTGATTCGTGCCTTGCTTTTGGTTAGATCCTGTTGATATCATTTTTGGAAATTGAAAGCTTATGCTTTGCACCACCTAAGATTTGAACCTGATTAAATCTTGAAGGCATTGAGAATTTCATAATAATTGCCTGACACTATTTGATCCTTATCTTCAGATTTTGACTCTGATCTCTAATCCTTTCGTTAATCATTTTGACGCCTCTTCAGGCACCCTGAGAACCTCCATGGCGATGACGTATTTGATATATTTTGTTATTTATCTCTTGCTTTTGATAAGTATATATGAATCTTCCGACACCATTTGATTTCGTTTCACCCATCTCTATCCTTATGAGAAGTCTTGTGGTGTGCAACCACGAGCATAAGAATGTTTCCCTCTCACTTTTGAACGATAAGATTTGCTTTGTTGATCCGTCTTTCTTTGTATAGCTAACTTCGATTTTATTCTATTAAGAGATTTGTTGTTTGAGCATTCAAAATATTGACAATTATCCTCCTATTGTCTCACCTTTGGCGTTTGAAACAATTTTGAACTCCCTACTACGATTACCAATTGTTAAACCCTTTGCTATCACCATTACTCTGGAGACTCGTGTATTACTTTCGCGGTTATGAAGTTTTCCTAGAACCCATTTCGTACCCCCAATAAATGAATCTTACCTTGAAAGGTATCTGACACCCTGAGTTTTCTGAATATGATTCGTGGTTGAACCACATATGTCTCCATCGGAGCATGAAGTAGGATTTGACATGAAACCGAGAGATTGTCTAGTCACCAAGTGAAGGTGTCTTTCAGATGTGTCCGGAATCATACCTGTTGAATTGAGCGACTGGGAAGAGCAGCAACCGAAGACCAGGAAGCGAGTTACTTAAGTGTATTTTCTGGGCGTGTTTTGGTTTCGTTCGCGATAAAGAAGGTTGGTGACTAGAGATATGTATTGATTACTGGAAGCGGAACCGTATTGCTGTTAGGAGCCAATATTCATCCACCCTGAAACGACTATGTATTTGTTTAATTTCGGAGCGCGAAGTTTCCTTCTGATGAATTGAAGTTATTCTTGAAATCACTTCCGTATTCGCAACGACTGCTATGACAGTTAGTGACGCTAATAGTATTAGCTAAAGCTGTGACTGTTTCATGAATTTGATAAATATCGTAAGTACTTGGGCAAATGGTCATTGTATGACTTAATAGTATGTTCGGAAACGAGGAAGAGCATGAAAATCATTTTTGCACTTTGCTAGGAAATTCGTCGATCATTTGTGCATTCTGAAAGATTGATATTTGTAAAGACAACGATGTCCTTATTTGAGGATACCTCTTTAAATCCCGCAAGTTTTGAAAACTATCACCATGTGGTCAAGACCGATAACAGAATGGAGAACTGAAACCTTTTAAACTTTGCAGAAGAATTCTGGAAGGTGTTTGCAACTTATAATACCATTGAGAAATTTCGTGAACCGAGAGAAACAACTTAGTTTGATTGAGAATGGAGTTTTGGAAAAGCTGAAATAGTAATTAGATTCCTTACCCTCGGGCGGAACAATTTTGGGATATTTCAGAAAGAGACTCGGTGATACTCCCTTGCTGCACAGAAGGTCTTGCGTATGCATCAAGACAACTAGAAATCCATCAGAAGAATTACTTCACTACCTGACCTGGAGATGACAACAACGGTGGCTACCCTGAAGATGTGAAGACATTCCTTATAAGGCAGAAGTGTCGGCGATGCAGAAGAAGAAATTCCAGTCAAGATGGCGAACCTGGAGCTGATGAAGACATGCAGTCTCACTTCCCTAGTCATCTTGGTTGTACTAAGATGAATTGAGAGCGAAAGCAGACCGGATGATGAAGAGATTTAAAAGATCGTGCCAGAAATCCACGTTACTCCATCACATTCCAAGAAGAACTGCAGGAGGCTTGATGAACCAGACAAAAGTATACGATTTTGGTTTCACTTCCCGATTGATGGACAGACGAAGACAGATTAACCGGACTCGAGGAGATTGGATGTTTTGAATGAACGGAATTTTGAAACAGACCCTTTATGTTTGGAAGAATTGATTCTATGAAGGCCGAAGTTCTTGGCGACTAACTTTCATTTCCGTTGACCCTCTTAAATTTCATTAAATAGTAATAAGATCCTCTTATGATTTAAGTTCCTAGAAGCATTTCAGTTCGTGTTCATTTTTCGTATGTTCGGTGATGGCTTTGTTTGAGAGATTTTGGCGAGTTGTGGAAGATATGATGCTTATGATGGCATGCCTCAATTCTGCTAGGCAATCTTGGATTTTGATACTCTTGCGAATAGTTTTGATTTCCCTCTTGACTATGGTATTCGATTTTGGTTGACCTCTGAGACTGTAGAAGTACTAGGTGGATTAAGATAGGTGGTTTTGATTACGACTCGAGATAAAGTATGATCATCATGAAGGCATAATTATGTGGTGCTAGTATTATGACGCCTGATCAACGTGATAATACTTACACCATATAACGTACACTCATTGTGGCCATAGGATATCTTTGGGAGTACCTAAGAAGTTTAGAATTTGATCTCCGTTGGACTATCCGTGATTAGTGAGACTTTAGGTTCATTCTACCTATGCGTATACTCTACTTTCGATCATTAGATATCTGGATGAGTTTGGACTCTCATTTTGCATTCTGTTGACCTCAGTTATATAGCTTGAAAACTCTTTGTAGAGCTCTCTACTGTTGACTCAGTCAATGATCACGCAAAAATTCATAAGGGCCGATTTACATAATTACTATGTATTATTATTATTATTATTATTATTATTATTATTATTATTATTATTATTATTATTATTATTATTATTATTATTATTATTATTATTATTAAACCTTTATTATTATTATTATTAAACCTTTATTAAATCAAAACAAATACTAGATAAATACAAATAATGTGGGAGATCTTTTAAAAACAGAAAATTGATCCTAATGCATGTCTTGGGCCGAAAATTATTCACCCTCCCCCTCTAATACACGGTTTCATATATACTTTCCCTTATTATCATTCTTTAAACCGTATAACAAAACCAAAACTCCCATTCGACCACCACTATTTTTCTACGAGTTCTTAGTATTTTTCTTGGGTACTTTGGTGATAGAAGAAGCCTAGAAAAATGGGTGTTCGATTTATAGAAGCTTGGTCCGTTGGTTTTGATTTTTGTTCGATTTGGTGTAGCCGAGAAGAACCAAAACCCACACGCCTCATCCGATTATTATAAAATTCATCTAGTAATTTTCTTGTGTTCTTTACATCCCATATGATCTGTATAAAATGATAATCACGACCCATGCACGTTAAAATCGATCATGCTAATTATATGTAACGAATCGGGTATAAAATCACAAACGTGTTCTAACGATTTTTATGGGTCATGTTAATAATTTTTATGGGTTCTATGATCATCATATAAGTTTGTAAAAATGTTGATTCGATTTGTTATAGCTTATGTTGATCGTTGTAGTTTTAAATGGGTAAAATGTACGTAAATTCTAAAATATGTTATACGAATTTTCTAGGGTTGAAACTTATTTTATATAAGCTCTATATAATTCATATGATCTGGGAAAAATGGTGGTTCGAATTATAGAGGTCCAAATCAGTCGTGGGTTAATTTTGTTTGAAATCGGGTTTAGGGTTTTTGAAAGAAAAAAAAAAAATAGAAACCTAGGGTTTCAATTAGGGTTTTGTGGTTTGGGACTGAATTTGGTTAATAAATTATGTAATTATGATGTAGTAATAATGGTATGATGATTGGGAAAGAATAGGGTTAGGGTTCCGTAAATTAAAAAGGGTTATCGAATGGATTTTAAAAACTAAAAGGGTGCGTTTGGAAATTAATTAAATGCGTGGGTTATTTTTGTAATATGCTTTAGACCAGGGGTTTTCGTATAAAATATAACATGAGGTTGTTTTATGTAAAATATGTGACTTAAAGGTGTAAGTGGTAATTCGTTGATATATGTAAATCCGATTTATAAATAATTAAAATTAAGGGGCTTTGTTGTAAATTCTGGAAAGTGTAAGGGTGCTTCGTACTATAAATAATATAAAGGGTGAAATGTGTAAAGTTTGATACTTGAAGGCTTAATATGTAAATATAATTAAATTGAGTTCGAATTACA
The DNA here is from genome assembly GCA_021014915.2 of Artemisia tridentata subsp. tridentata. Classification (NCBI taxonomy): domain Eukaryota; kingdom Viridiplantae; phylum Streptophyta; class Magnoliopsida; order Asterales; family Asteraceae; genus Artemisia; species Artemisia tridentata. The sequence goes on along the minus strand of CP139507.1, from coordinate 293,354,118 downwards.
AGTTTTATAAATTAAAGGGACTTGTTTTGTAATTTGTGTAATGTGGGGGTAGTTCGTATCATAAAGTAATTTGAAAGGTGGATTGTGTAATTTGGTAAAATAAGGGCTTAATGTGTAATTATGATTATTGAAAGGGTTAAAGGATGATTTAATTAACTATGAGGGTTAAATTGTAATTTAGTAAACTTAAGGGTGTAAACTGTAAATTGTGAAACCTAAAGGGTTAAAAGTGTAATTCTGGATGTCATATGATTTAAAATGATGTAACTTGTCATATTTTCATCTTAGACCTTTAACTTTGGAATGTTTACATTTAAAACCCTAAGCTATGGAAACTTGTTATAATTAACCCTAAACTTTTATAACTTGCTAAAATGAACCCTATTCCCATAATGAGGCTTAATTAATGACTTAACCTAATTACCTTGTGGAATTTGTCTAATTATGGAAATTTGCTAAATAAGAAAACTTTCTAAAAATAGAAACTTGCTAATTTTGGAAACCTGCAATAAATGGAAAGTTACTAAAAATGGAAAGCCGACTAAAATGAGAAATCTGATTTGAAGAAAATATTAATAATAAGACGACCATGTATTCGTGTAGATTCGCTGAAGATGGAGTTGTTTCCGATCTTTATATTTCTAGATATGTTTGCACGTGCGGTATAAGGTACAGATATTCTACCCTTTTTCAGTAAGGGTGTTTTCCCTCTCATGACTCATTGATCTTGATTCGTTTTAAGATTCCCTAAGCTATTGCTATGTTCCCTTACACTTTGGTTCGTTTGTTTGATTCGTTTTGACTTTGATGTTCGATATGACCCTTTTGCTTTGAGCCTCTATAATGATCCATTTGATATTCGTTCGTGACCTTGTGATATTAGTATTCGAGACACTTGATACTTCGAGGGTTCATTTGATTTTGGTAAATAAATGTGAAAAACTTTTCGATTATATTATGGAAATGTTTTGAGGAAAACTTATTTTAAATTGATGTTTATGAAATATGCGATACCACTTTTAATTGGAATTTGGCTAAGCTTTTATGAAAACTACGTTTAAAGACTACTTTTGTGAAAACCGTTATTAAAGATTATTTTTATGAAAATCATTTGATAAAGATTACTTTAAATGAACCATTTGATTTTGAACCTCCGATGATGACTTAGACTATTTGAACCTTTGCTTTGATATTGGGACTTTGACCATGATTCGATGAATTAGACTATTTGAACCTTTGCTATGATTTGGATCTTTGCTGTGATTTGGACCTTTGACCCTTCAGTTTGATACCCGAGCCAAGTTCGTTTCCTAGCCATGAAGGTAACATGGCCGTGTCATTGATGCACCAGTGGCATGACTCACGTGTGGGTGAGTGATTTCTCACACCGTCTCCATATTGTTCGTTGCATGCACATTATATTTATTATGGTCAATATTATTGTTCGGGGGATGTATGGGTTGCAATCCTAGGTTCGTGTCCGTGTTCGTGGACTTAACATGATTTGATATTATATATTGTTCGGTGACTGATGCTGGGTGCAATCCACGTCTTTCACAAGTTCGGGAGCTAGCTACTCCATTTGAAGAATGAGGACACCCCTCATATTATCTGATTATCTGAGAGGTCTCCCCTTTATATGATTATGGAGACATGGTTACTATATTTGGTTTGTGTTCGGGCTCGTGGTGGATTACTGACCTTCCCTTTTCCCTTTCTTACTTTGTACCTTTGTCTATACCTTATGTTATTCTATTGCACTATACCATATATGTTCGTTTCCTTTTGCTTTCGTTTTCGTTTATATATATCTGTTCACTGGGCTTTTTAAGCTCAGCCGCATTTCTTTCCCTGCGGCAGGTTTTTAGTTGGAAGCTGGGAATGGGTGGAGAGTACCTTGGACTTAGAAGACTTGATAGTTATTCTGGATTAGAGTTGATTAGAAGATATTATATTTTTAGAATTTGTTTTCACATTTTTAACCTTGTAATTTCAGTATTCCATTTGTAACCTTTGAGATTCTTGTATTACTGTAAATGTATGCTTTGTTTTGATCTGATATGAAACCATTTTTGTGATATCTTTACCCTTGTCGGGTTGGGGTGTTACAGTATAAGTTGGCTTATGCTCCTGAGCATAAACCATCTTATGCTTCCAAGCCCAAGAAACCTCCACCACCCAAGAAGGATAACCCTGGAAAGGACGCGACCTGTCACCAATGTGGTGAAACAGGTCATATGAGAAGGAATTGTCCCGTGTATCTCGCCATGTTGCTGAAAAAGAAGAAGCTATCTCAAGGAGCTAGCAATTCAGGTATTTTCACCATAGAACTCTATTATTTTCCTAGTACATCTTGGGTTTATGACACGGGTTGTGGTACTCACATCTGTAATACTACTCAGGGTCTCAGGGGAAGTAGGAAGCTGAAGCCAGGAGCTTTAAGTTTGTACATGGGTAATGGTCAACGTGCAGGAGTTGAAGCTATTGGAAGTTATCATTTATGCCTCCCTATTGGATTAGTAGTTGTTTTAAACAATTGTCATTATGCTCCCTCTATTACTAGAGGAATTATTTCAGTTTCACTTTTGTTTGACAATGGTTTTATTAACCGCTTTAAATTGAATAATACAATTTTAGTTTCTAGGAATAATGGTGTTTATTTTAGTGCTATCCTAAGGGATGGTATCTATGAAATTGATATGTCTTGTTCTAAAACAAATGATAGTTCTATGTTTGCTGTTAGCAATAAAAGAGCCAATCTCACCTTGGACTTTACTCTCTTGTGGCATTGTCGTCTTGGACACATTAGCAAGAAACGCATGGAGAAGTTCCAACATGATGGATTCTCAACTCAGCTGACATCAAGTCATTTGAATAGTGTGTTTCCTACATGTCTGGTAAGATGGCAAGAAAACCCTATTCACATCAAGTGGAAAGGGCTAAGGATCTACTTGGACTAATACACACTGATGTATGTGGCCCATTTAGAACTGTGTGAAGACAAGGAGATAGTTACTTCATCACTTTTACTGACGACTATAGTCGGTATGGTTATGTTTACCTGCTGAAACATAAACATGAAGTGTTTGAAACATTTAAACTGTTTCAAAAGGAAGTAGAAAACCAACTCGGGAATACCATTAAGTCACTACATTCTGATCGTGGAAGTGAATATATGAGTCAAGAGTTTTTGGATCATCTTAAAGAGCATGGGATTATTGCCCATCGCACTCCTCCTTATATGCCGCAACATAATGGTGTGTCTGAAAGGAGAAATCGAACACTGCTAGACATGGTTCGCTCCATGATGAGTCAAACTACTCTTCCAAAGTCCTTTTGGGATTATGCCCTTGAGTCTGTTGCACGCATTCTCAACATGGTTCCAACTAAGAAGGTTGATAAGACACCATACGAGGTATGGCATGGGAAAGCCCCTAAGTTGTCTTACTTAAAAGTCTAGGGTTGTGAGGCACTTGTTAAGCGTGATACACTTACCAAACCTGACAAACTGGAACCCAGATCTATTAAGTGTATCTTCGTAGGATACCCAAAGGAAACAATGGGATATTCTTTCTACCTTCCATCTGAGAACAAAGTATTTGTTGCTCGAAATGCTGAATTCTTTGAGAAAAATCTCTTGGATCAAGAAGCAAGTGGGAGTCTAGAAGATCTTGAAATTATTCAAGAAGAAGATACAAATCCTTCTGTAGACGCTAGCTTAGGTCATGATGAGGATGATCAAGAAATTGATGAACCTCAAAGTGATATCAATCCCATTCGTAAGTCCGCTAGGACACGCCGTGCCCCAGATCGAATGTGCTTATACGTCGATGCTGAGGAGCATGAGTTGGGGGATCTTGGTGAACCCAATAACTATAAAGCTGCATATTTGGATCCGGAATCCAAGAAATGGCTTGATGCGATGAATGTGGAAATGCAATCCATGAAAGACAACAAAGTCTGGGACCTAGTTGATATTCCTCCTAACGGTAAAACCGTTGGTAGCAAATGGCTCTTCAAAAAGAAGACTGACATGGATGGTGCAGTACACACCTTTAAAGCTCGTCTCGTAGCAAAGGGCTTCACTCAAACCTACGGGGTTGATTATGAAGAGACCTTTTCTCCTGTTGCAGACATTAAAGCTATAAGGATTCTCATAGCCATAGCAGCGTTCTATGACTATGAGATTTGGCAAATGGATGTTAAAACCGCCTTCTTCAATGGGCATCTTTCCGAAGAAGTCTATATGGTGCCACCTGAAGGTTTTGTTAATCCAAAATATCCTAACCGAGTATGCAAGCTCAAGCGTTTCATTTATGGACTTAAGCAAGCATCTAGGCAATGGAATAAACGTTTTGATGATGAGATTAAGAGATTCGGTTTCACTCAGAATCAAGATGAGCCATGTGTATATCAAAAAGCTAGTGGGAGTTATGCTACTTTCCTAATTCTATATGTTGATGGCATATTACTCATGGGAAACAACATTCCAATGTTACAAGATGTAAAATCATATCTTGGAAGATGTTTTGCCATGAAAGATCTAGGAGAAGCTGCATATATTCTTGGAATCAAGATCTATAGAGATAGATCAAGACGGTTAATTGGTTTATGTCAAAGTGCTTACATTGAGAAAATCTTGAAAAGATATTTCATGGAGAATTCCAAACGAGGAACTATCCCAATGCAAGATGAGCCTAAATTGAGTAAATCACAAGGTGCTAAGACACCTGCTGAAAAAGAGCGCACGCAAAGAGTTCCCTACGCCTCGGATATAGGATCAATTATGTATCCTGTAAGATGTGCTCGTCCTGATGTTGCGTTCGCTCAGAACATAACAAGCCGTTTTCAACAGAATCCAGGTGAACTTCACTGGACTGCTGTTAAGAATATTCTTAAGTATTTACGCAATACTGAGGATATGTTTCTGGTTTACGGAGGTGATATGAAACGAGAGCTCAGGGTTTCTTGCTACACTGATGCTGGATATCTAACAGATGTTGATGACCTAAAATCTCAGACTGGATATGTATTCGTTTTAAATGGAGGTACTGTTGACTGGAAAAGCACAAAGCAGAGTATTTCTGCAACTTTATCTACAGAAGCTGAGTATATAGCTACTTATGATGCATCTAAAGAGGCTGCATGGATTCGAAAATTCATTTCTGGGCTTGGCATTGTTCCCAAAATTGAAGAACCCATAAATATGTATTGTGATTATACAGGAGCCATTACTATAGCTAATGAAAGTGGAATCACCAAGGGTGCTAGACATTACCGCGCAAAAGTTCATTATCTTCGAGAAACCATTGAGATGGGTGACATGAAGATATTAAAAGTTCACACAGATGACAATCTAGATGATCCCTTTACAAAGGCTTTAGCATATCCTAAGCATTCTAAATTGACTAGGAATATTGGTTTGATACCAGCTAGTAGTCTTATGTAAATCTGTGTGTTAATTAGTATTTGGATAATTTGGAAATGTAAGACAATTTTATTTTCTGATAAATAAAGATACGAGGTATTTGTTATTTTATTCGTATAACCTGTTATTCCATATTTGTATGTTTAATCCATGAAATGATTTATTCATTTTAAATATGTCCATTGTCGATTAACGATATGGGAATATTGTTATGCAAGGCAAATGTGAGTGTTGGTTATATTCTATGAGAATGTGGATTGTTCCCGCCAAACTCATATGTATTCACAAGGGATGAATATTGGATACCCCAACTTTCAAACATTTAATTTTGGATTCTTGTCATGAGTAAACTGTTGAAATGGTTTGTTAAGTCATCCTTAGACTTGAGATACAAGCAAGTTCTGTTATGTATGAATATCACTTTTGTAATTATATGCCAAACGCTGTCCTGAATAAGGTAGGTATAAAAGCTATTTTTTGGAGTGATGTGAAGCAGCATCTACAACACTTGTAGTCAACAAAGGATTTGTTACTCCACTTAATATGTGCAGAAAGATGCCATGGGCCCTCTCCAGAATTAATCAGATAATTGTTCGGCCGAACCCAAAGGGTAATGTAAGATGATTGTTGATTACATTTGGTATATCTAATTAAAATTCTATAACGAGAAACTAAATGGTTTAACTATATTGAATGAGTTAGGATCCATATCCATGGTTTAACGGTATCTATAACAAAGGATGATGAAAGCAAGACATAAATGACCATGCTGCTGAGAATGATTTATAAAACTATATCTCAGACACCTTTATTTTAAATAGCGAGTGAGAGCGTTGCTAGACGTTTCCGTCGTTGGTATTTGTGCTATCTGCTACTCCAACTCCTAAGTGGGAGCTGTTGGAATATGAGAGTTGGATTAGCATAATATGACTAAAGGTATGTGAGCCTATTGGGGGCACACACATTAAACATTAGAATACGTTTCACATAAAGCTCAAAAGTGACCCGTTTGGACACGAAATGAACTAGACATAATATTTTCTTATCCTAAACCTTATGGCCGATCATAGAAGGATCTGGAAAGGGCATTAATCTGTCTAGATTCATTATGAAGTGATAAGGGATGAAAAGGAGAAGTGTGATAAGGTTAGAAGTGTTTGGGATAAGGCTTAAAGTTCACTTTGAAGCTTATCTTTAGCTAGGGTTAAGAGGGTATATTAACACCTTCATACCCAACTCCTTATTCACGAAATACACAGAAACAAAACACATAAACTCTCTTCTAATCTCAGCCGATTATACCAAGCCTTCTCTAGGGTTCTTGTTTAATCGGTTTTCACTTTATAAACCTATTACTTGCATTCTTGATCCAAGGCGTGTTAAATAGGTATAGATTGATCCTATTGCTTCTTTAGAAGTATTAGGATTCGTGTTTCATTAGCTCCAGCAGTCACAGTTGAAGAAGAAGCTGAAGCTCCTTTTTCTGTGCGTTCTCGGACAGAAGAGGAAAACAGATCGGACAACACATAGATTGGATCTTGGGTGGCTTTAGGATCTCGGACAATACTGTTTTTTTGAGCAGCTTTGGTTTTGATCAGGTTTAGGGCTTCGATACTTGGTGTTTGGTTTTACGTGGAATACGGCTAGCACTCCGGGCGTATTTGTTTGAAGTGTTTGTGTGAGCACTCGTAGAGGTGATTGTTTTAATCACTTGTTTCATTTGCTGGTATCTACGAGGGTTAGTTTTTCTCGTACCCTTTTATTTACTTTTCATGTTTATTTGTGTGTTAATCATAATTGCCAAACTAGATCCATATCCGCTGCGTACTCGTAGTGTTAATGGTTAACATATTTATTAAATCCCAAAAATAGGTTCCCACATTCAAGAAGCTATGCATTTACAAGAAGTCTTGTTCTCAAATGCAACCAACATACAACTACATAACACTTAATCAATTCCACCACCACCACCAAATGACAATCAAGCCTTACCACTTTCACCCGGCTTCTCTCGCCATGGTTGTTCCATGTGTAAACGAACTGCGAGGATTAGCGAAAGGACCAACATAATGGTCCATAAAATACAGGATGAAATGAGGTTCATCCTCCAACACATCCTCGAGCGTTTAAACGCTCTTTCCCATCCTCCTCATCAATAGAACAACTAGGATGGATGAAATAATAATATTAGGATTTTTTTTTTTTTAGTTTTAGGATTTTTTTTTCCTATTTTTCTAGGATCTTTTTTTCTAAGTTATTTTTCATTTCCTCATACTCATTTATGTCCCATCATTTTGACCTTAGTCAAAATGAATTTTATTAAATGAATGATGTTCTATTATGTTTTGTGGGTTGGTTTGGATTATTTATCACTAACCTTTGTTTTGTAGCATTCAAAATCCATGTACTTGACACCCCATCAAGGGGGAGTATTGACCAAGGGGGAGTTAATCAAGCTCGGGCTTGCACTACATTCCGTTACACTTTTCTTCTTTTTGTTTCGACAAAAAGGGGGAGAAAATATTAAACTTAAACTAACTCACAAATTGGTCACAATTGGTATTTTTATACAACTTAAAAATCAACATGTTGCATAAAAACAAGTTTAATATATATTTTTAACAGACTAGCACTTCATTTATCTCATTGTTTAAAAATAAATTTTATGTTTTGTCCTCAACAAAAAGGGGGAGATTGTTAATACAAATATCGTCTAAAAAACGTTATTTATATTTTACGATCTTTGCTATATTTTGTTAACGACAATTATAAACTTTATTTTAGCAAAACATAAATATAGTTAAGTCTTTTACATATATAGTCACAAGTCTTTTATAAACATAGATTAAACATCACTTAGATAATATATACATTTTACAAAGTATACTTTCATAAACTAGTTAATCTAAAATGGAAATGTATTTTTACATCATGGCATGCATCATCTTTGATCTTTGGAAGATATGATGAACATCTTGTTTAGATTGTTACTCAAAGAATCATGGAAAGATATGATAAATATTTTGGTTAGATTTGATAAAGATTTGGATGATTCTCTGTCAGGTCCCCACGGAACCAAACAACTACACGGACAGAACCCTCATTTTGGTTCCGTCCCATCCGTGGTTTGCTGGCACTTGTTGCCTATAAATAGCAAGCCACACATTGATGTTTTCTCATCACTTTCATACATAAAACAACATACATTCTCTCATTCATTATTCTTTATATCTAACTCATTCTTATTTCATTTTAGTGAACTTCTTTGTAGCAAAAAGATCAAAGCATTACAAGCTTCAACAAAATGTTGCAAGGCTTGTTTGATTGTCATTGTGTGAATTGTATTTATTCATACATCATTGTTTGTACCAAACCATCATAAACCTCTGATAGTGATCGGTTAGTATTTTAGTTCTCAAAATAGTTAGTGTGACGGGAGTGGTTGTACCCTTGCAAAAGAACTCGACATCTAGCTTTGTGTCAAAAATATTGTAAGCGACGTGTAAAGGTTTTCTCCGCCGGATAAAGGAGCTTGTTGACTAGTGAAGAAAACTCTTGAGTTGGATACTCGGGGAGTGGAGTAGGGCAAGGAAAAAGAGTCCTTGTAGACCGAACCACAATAAACACTCGTGTTGTGGTTTGATCGTTTCCTTCTTGCAATATACTTATTTGTTATCTTGTTTGCATACATTAAGTCATTTCATACTAATATAACAAAGAAAAAGAAATTAAAAACGGTAAAACTATTCAACCCCCTTCTAGTTTTCCACAGTTTGGATATTATATATGTATTATTCGGTATTGATGAATGAGAGGAAACACATTAACACTTACAATAGGTATAGTGTTTATGGTATTTTGGGCAAACAAAGGACAATCTTTCCCGATTTGAAGCTGGTGGCATTCATTCCATATAGGGTTGTAAACGAACCGAACGGATCTTTGTTCATGTTCGTTCATTTAATTTTAATCGGACAAATAAACGGACACGAACGCTTAAACGGACGAATTTTCTTGTTCATGTTCGTTTATTAAGAAAATGAGTTGTTCATGTTCGTCCATTAAGACAATAAACGAACGCTAAACGATCGAACATAAATGAACATAGACAAACAAACATAAACTTTATTAAATATGCACAATATATTGTTTTATAAGTGTTGTTTCGTTTAAATAAACCAATTTTAAAATTATAATATGATATACAAATATAAATAAGTAAATGAACATAAAGTAACGTTAACGACCGCATAATCGGAGGTTCACGAACATAAATGAACGGACGCGACTCTTGTTCATATTCGTTCATTTAACTAAACAAACATAAAATGTTGTTTATGTTTGTTCATTTAATAAATAAACAAACATAAACGAATTTTTTATCGAACAATTCATGAAATGTTATGTTCCGGCCTAATTCCATAGAAATAGTGTATAGCGTATGGAAAACCCAAGTCAGTCAAGTCAACCTCTCCCTAGGACAAAGATGAGAAGACCCCTTCAAACACTCCACCAACCAAGACTGTACAGAATAGGGGTATTTCCGTCATTCCAATCAAAGAGGTGATAAAAAGAAGAGATACCAAAACCACACAAGGTCACTTCCGTCAATTTAGTAAATACAAGTGGGGGCCACGTGGGTTTTAGAATCGTCCGCCATCAGTCCTTTTTTTTCCTCATATATAGATTACACAAATCCAATCCTTCCTCATCTCTTATTCCTCCTCCTCCTCCCACTTGTATAAAAAAAAAAACGAGATGAAAACAAAATAAATAAAGTTTCGGCGATCTGTTTGGTTTGATTATTACTAATACAAATAAGCGGTTGGTGGATCTGATGGCAGAAGAGCAGTACAGGAAGGCGAAGATATCAGTATGGTGGGACATAGAGAATTGTCAAGTACCAAAAGGATGTGAACCACATTCAATTGCGCAGAATATAAGTTCTGCATTAGTTAATATGAATTACTGTGGACCTGTTTCCATCTCTGCTTATGGTGATACTAATCGTATCCCTTCTTCTGTTCAACAAGGCCTTAATAGTACCGGCATCTCACTTAATCACGTCCCTGCTGGTATATACTTAATTACTTACTCACCTTTTATTCTAATTAACTTTATAGATCTAGTTGTTTTTAATGGATCTATAGATTCTTTGTTGATTTAATTGTAATTGAGAGGTTTTAGTTGAATTTTCATGTAATTGATGTGGATGTTTTCATCTTACGAGATGGATTTTATAGCGGCAGATAGTTTTAGTGATAAAAAAAATTTATGGGTTATAAACAAAAAATAATAATTTGGGGATTAAACACGATTTAAACTGAATGAAAATAATATGGTTTATGGGTTATAAACGAAAATAATAATAAAAGTTTATGGTTTCCATATATAGTTTTCTTAATTTTTCACTTTCAAGGATATGGGTTTTTTCCTTAATAGATAGTATAGATAGATGATGGTGCTTATTTAGGTTATATGCTTAGTTTTTCATGTGTTTTAAATTCAATTGTAATTGTCGGTTGGTGGTTACATTTGACAACATGGGAGGTTTGTAGTTGATTGTAGCACGAGGGTTTTAGTTTGTTAATTTTTATATTTTTATGTTGTGATTTTTTTCTATTGTTTACTGTTTTTGTCAAATCTAACCAAGGTTTAGCTATTTTTACTTTGACATGTCTTGAATTTTGATCTTCTTCATTCATAAAAACGTAAACAACTGTTTTATCTTGAATATGCAAAAATCAAAAAAATAATTTTTTTTTAAAACTTGCATGAACATGATGCTCGTTAATGCAACTAGTGGCTTACCTAAAATGATTGGGACAAAAAAGTTTTGTTTTTTAGGGTACATCTGGGAACATATCATGTGGAAATTAATACGTCTTTTCTTGATTAGTGGACTAAATATATTTTTTATCCATATAAGTTTTCTATATTTAGGCTCATAGCTATTAGATTGCAATTCTCTTCCTTCATGGCCTTTGATTAATCTGAAAGCGACATGTAAACTGTACTCTAATCATTCCTCATTGATTGTCCCCGGATTTAGGCGTTCAACAATTTCTGTGTGCCCTGTTTCACAACAGATGCATCTATGCTTGTGGTATAGTTTTTAGTGGATGCTACTTATATGATGATCGGTAATATCACTACAAGAGAATCATAAAATTAATTTTGGTGCAATTTGTTTTTCATTTACTTCTTGATTAGATCAGACTATCTTATTTAAGGACGTATCATCTTGATATTCTACTCGTGAATAAGATAATGTTGCACAAAGTGATTAATTGATTAAAAGTCGTGTTGTTGCATAATTCTTGTTGTGCGCCAAATATTCTTAATAGCATACTTATGGGTGCATATCTTGTAGGTTAGCCAACAATAAACATAATGCATATATTATGTTCTTGTTTGCCTAAGCTAAAAACATACATAGACATGACTCATGAGACAGCTTCATAGATTGTGTTCTCTATATCCTCTTTTGGCATTTGCATTTCTATTCATTTTGGAAAACATGCATGTGCCTAGCAACAGATTTGTGAAGAAAAAGATTTTTTATTTCTTATTTATTTATTAAATTTTTTGTGTGTCGTGGCGATAGACACTTTGTGGAGTTTGTCTAACGACCCTCTGTTTACATGTGAGTAGGTGTTAAAGATGCAAGTGACAAGAAAATTTTGGTGGATATGCTATTTTGGGCTGTTGATAACCCTGCCCCTGGAAACTATCTGTTAATTTCTGGTGATCGTGACTTTTCCAATGCACTACATCAATTAAGGATGAGGAAATATAATATTCTTCTAGCACAGCCTCATAAAGCATCTGTGTCCCTTCTTGCAGCAGCGAAGAGCGTATGGCTATGGACTAGTCTCTTGGCTGGAGGACCACCACTAACAAATGGTGAATCACCTCAGCCAGTTGATAATAACTATGGCCATACATTCAGTAGTGCTACTTCACTGCATATTCCCGTTTCTGAGCCTGTTCAGATATCAGATAATGGGTATGGGAATCCCCATCCAGGATTGCATAAATTCTCAAGTATGGGAAGAGCAACTGACTCTAAACCAAAGGGGAAGCCATTACGGAAAAACTTTAGTCAACCAGTATCGAGAACTTCAAGTCCCCCGGATGGGATTCTGGAAAATCAGATTAATCCAAACCCTCATCAACCAGGATATGAACAATCTTATTCTCGTATTCCTAATGTTTCTTCAAGTGGATCAAACATGAATCACATTTATATTGGCCCTGATTATTCATGGAGCAACGGCAATAATGTCACCGGCTACCAAGGTCATCGTCCACAGTCGGTAAAGGCCGGTATTCTCCCGGTGCCTCCCCCACCTGGCCCAGGAGGTTTCATTCCACCTAATACGCATATTCGTCCCCATTATATGCCTACCAGGCCTGATTTTGTTCCTGATGTTGGTAAGCTTAACTTTTCTGATAGCTCGGGCAGAGAACACAATCCTCCGGTGAATAAACAACATAGTGGTGGACTGTTTAAACAGAATTCCAACGACTTTCCAAATCATGCATACACTAACGGTCCACAAAAAGGACATGGTACGCCAAATAAGGCTCCATTTCACAAGGATAATTCAAAAAAATATCCGGCTACTAATCTTGATTTTCAACCATCATCATCCTCCCCATTGGACACTGCAAATGCTTCTGCAACTGGTTATGGTGTGTGGGGCACACCAGGATGCCCAAAACCTTCTGAATATGTCCAAGGCCTTATAGGTGTGATTTTACTTGCCTTGAGTACCCTTAAAAACGAAAAGATGATGCCTACTGAAGCAAACATAACTGATTGCATTCGTTATGGAAATCCCAAGCAACGCAATATTGATGTAAAGAAGGCTTTAGAAAGTGCCGTCAAACAGCAGCTGGTAGTGAAACAGAATTTGGGTACATTACCATTCTTTGTTGGTAAGAATGAAAAATTATGGAAGTGCGTGAACCCTATCGGAAACAATAGTAAAGATCACCCAAAAGCAACGTGGGATGAACTCCATAAGTTTTTGTCTAGCCCTACTGGTCGTTCTGCAATGGCCAGTTCTCATTGCAGGTAATATTTGCTTCTGGTTGTAGTTAGTTTATTACAGGTGGGCAATTTCGACTTGATCACTTATAAATGGGTGTATTCTGGTTTTGTTGTATCTCTATGACCATCTTCAATGTATTTAATTTTATGAATCAACATACCAAATATGGTGTTAAACTAAACTAATCAACATAATCTGCAATATGAATATAAATATAAACTACTTCTGTGCAACTATTTGGGGCATACATTGTAGTAAAACCAAATATTGGTGTAAAAAGTTTTTTCTACAGCAAATATTATGTAAATTTGGTTCATAAGTTGAAGATGCCTTGATTGGTCAAATATAAAAAGTTAGCTTTAAAGGAAGCAGTTTAGACGGGTCAAAAGTTTTCCTTAGCGTATTTGGTTAATTCACAAGACCTAAATTGTTATAATTAAAAAACTTATATTATTAGGTATTACTGAAGTAATGTAAATTCTATCATGTATGTCGCACTGTTTATATTTTCAAGCTATAAAATTTGTGTACATAATGTTAATCGGGTTGGCCAAAACCCCTAGTTGCTAGCTTTTCACATTTAGTTTATATGATATTTCTTGAGCATAAGCTGACAGGTGATCAATTTTGTTTGCGTAGATATGAAGCAGCGACTATTATAAAGAATACATGCTTAAAAGATACTGCTGTCGGTGACATACTTCAGCTTTTGCATTTGACAATCAGTGTAAAGAAGTGGATCATACATGGTCCATCAGGATGGCAACCAGTTAGTATTACTCTTCCGGAGAGCAATCCGGAATCTGAGTGGTAATAACCACATGAAAATCAACTAAGCTCTTGTGCGTGAGGAGCTGTTAATAGTGTTAGGTTAGAGGACATCACTTAGATTTAGGTCACGCAGAGGTCTCGCTGGGTAAGTAATGAGGATAAGTTAAGTTGACATGGGAAGAAAATTTACTATTGCCTTTCATAGGGCACTAGATGGATTGGGGCGGTCAACAGTGTTTTTATTTTTATTTTTATATTTTATTTGGTCACTCGTTAGTAAATCCAGAAGTATTGTTTGACTAGACCAAGGTCAAACAGATGGAACACACTTTTTTTTAGGTTGTAGAGAAGTAGCTTCTTTTAAGGTCTTATTATCTAGGCTATTCATACGCCTGGACAGCTGGACATTGATAAAATCACCAATCAAATCCTCTGAAGAACACTATTGGTTAATTTTGAGTGCTGATGTAACATCCGTCCTATACATCTCATACTGGATTAGCAAGTTTATTTATGCTCTGACAAACGACTGATTGTCATTGCATTTTCGATATAGTAGTTGGGGGGTTTTATATAAGCACATGAAGATGACTTTAGATGAAGTCTTTTATGTTCTTGTACAAATGTACAGTGATTGGATGGAGGATTGATCTTTTGTACAAAAATTAAAAGACCGTTGTGAAATGCAGAAGAGTCAAATTTCACATGATGGAAGTATTTGAACTTGTGTTTTAAACCGGTGAAGTTGAGAGGAAGATGATGATGAAAATTTGAATAAGTTACATTCAGAAACTTGTGAAATAATAGGGAGATGATTGGATTTGAATACGATATGTTCTGAAACTAGGGAAGTTTACAAAGGGAATATGACGAAGAGATTTTGAATATGTTATATACTAAATCTGATGAAGTTGCTAAGCAAAAAATGTTGATCAGATTTTGACTGTGATATGTTCTGCAACTAGTGAAGTTTTAAGGGAAAGATGATGATCATGTTATGAATGTATCCTAGGTCATGAAACTTGTGAAGTATTGAAGGGATGATCATGATCAGACGTTGAATATGTTCTTTTCTGAAAATGGTGATGATTTTTAGAATTGTATTATGCTATCTTCTGAAACTGGTGAAATTATAAGGGGAAAACTGATGATCAAAAGCGCATTACCGTAACAAACTGCCGGCCAGCTTATTGGCATCAGATGAGCACATGAGGAGGATGTATGTTTGAAGCAGTTGTTGCATACTAGCCCCGAGCAATTAAGGTATGGCGATCAAAGTTTTTTTTATAATGGATATACTTTATGATTCGCTGCTAATCTTCATGGAGGTAGACCTCATTTGTAAATTTGTTATATTTTCTGGGAACAAGCTGTTTGTACTCTATTGATTTGAATAATTATGCTTATGATGTGGATTATGTTAAGAACTTAAGATACATCTTTCTGGGTGTTTTGTGCAAGCATATCAGTCTGTTCCTGGTTTACATGTGCATGGAGTGGGGGAGGAACTGAATCTGGTTTTGGAAGTTGGATTGTTTAAAGGAGCTAAAAGTATATAAAAATGGATGTTAAAAAGTTAATAATAGTTTTAGATGCTGTATTGTAACTGTAAACAGCAGATTAAAAATCCTTAAAAGATTAGTATGCTGCATATATATTTGCGAGGGACTTTTTAGCTCGGTTTCTGTAGCTGTAGCCAACCTGCAAGTCACTTTTTTATAAACTCCAAACCAGCCAGTCGGACAAAAATGGGTCAAACTGGCCAAGTAACTCCAGTTCAGTCAGCTTAAAGAGTTTTGGCTAAACCATTTATTCCCCCATTAAGCACATGATGCTGACATTCAATTTTATGGTGTTAAGAAAAATCCTTATTTTGATGGGGCGTGAATAGTGAGCTAATCACATTGTTGACTGCACGATTTGAGCACATCACGTTGGATTGTGTTATTGCATGTCAAGTACAGTTATTGACTGACAAATGTTTCCTATGCTGATTGAAGAAAATCACTGCAATCAATAACATTTTTCATTCCGTTTTTGAATATCTTGAATTTATTTGTTATTTTTTAACTACTAGTAAATCATATGAAATTGATTTCTATACATTTATGTAACCAAGTATCTACATTTATATATGGTCACTGTTAAAAACCGGGACATGTAAAAGACTTCTTTTTAGATTGAAGAAAACTTTGATATAGTAAAATTCTTATGTTTCTGAAAGCGTTTCTAAAACCTCTAGTGCAAGAGGTCAAAGTACAAGAAAGGTTATAACATATTAAACAAACGATTTGGGAATTAAAGAAGTGAATTCAAACGTTAAATATCAAAGATTCGGGCAAGGATCAAAAAACCGATTAGGGTTTGATGAAAATCACCAAAATCTCCCAAGGAAGGAGAGAGCATTGTGTGATCCTTCGTTTATGGATGAGTGTTTTTCATTCATAATAACTAGTATAACCCGATACAACAAAACCTGTTGAATTTGTCCATAGATACCAGCTTACTGACCATTTGACAGTGCTTCCATATATGGAAATCTGGACCAAAAAGGATGCCCGGAACCCAGATGAAGGTAAAATAGAAACTTAGATGATATTTACTTCACAATATTGTGTAATTTGACCCATTATCTACATTTAAGATCGTGTATATTCCATGTTGATATGAATCTGACCAATTTCAACGTGGATGGAAAAAGTTGGCATCTAAACCTGTAGTAACCAAGTTCCAAATTGAACCAACAACTACCAACACACTGAGACCTATGCAGGAACAACCAAGCCCAAGGTTAAGCCACCAACTTCCGGATTTCTTTGGTGGTTTCTTGATTGCGATCCACATAAGACAAGGGTACCCGTATGTCAAAGGGAGAGCAATCCCTCCTAGAAATGCCGCAAGGCTTGGCAGAAATGGGAATGCTACTGATATAAAGAATGTCTGACCACCAAAGAAGATCCTGATTCCTATACGGATTAACTTTGAGCATTTGTTACTTGTGCGGCTTGAATATACACGCTCCACATTGTCAAGGATAACCATGCTGTAGATCTGGAAAGCAGCGACACAACTAATGACAATCTGAATGTATATAAGACCAAGAACTGGTTTTGACGTGTGGAGGTGAAGGGCCATCGAGAGTACGGTTAGCAATCCTCCTTTGGCTGGAATCTGCAACCAGATTGAGTATTAAGTCCATCATTGAGGTTATATTTTAAGGAAATCTGATATCAAGAATTTTGCTAACCTCGTTTTCAAAGGTCCAGAATCCAACAATTGCAAGGGGAAAGAAACATATCGAGATTATAAAATATGAGGCAATCACTCCTTTCCTCATGAAGATTATTGACGGGCAATTTGGGGTTGATGGCATGGTAGTCTGAAACAAGAAAGGAAAGTTTTATTAATATTGCAAACGTGTACTTTTTATATAACATGGTCTTGTTTATTAATTAAACCTACCTGTATCTCTAACACAACATTATGTCCTCTAAATGCAAGCGAAATAATCGCAAGCGCACTCAAGATACTTTGGATTCGACTAGCTTCTGATGTCACAGTGCCTGGTGGATCATAAACAGTTTCCTCTACTCTTCCTGTAGCAACGATGACTACCCATATGATCGTACAATAACCAACAGCCATGATTGCTCCAAGAAACGAGACTATAGCTACAGAATGAACGTTTGGGAAAAATAGAGACAAAAGTATTGCCAAACAAATGAAAACCAAGGACCATTCAACTGTCGATAACTGTTGTTTGGAGGAGCATTCTTCACAAAGAAGTTTATAAAAATCCTTCATGGTTCTACCTGCTGTGATAATGAACATGACACAAGTACCCGCTGAAAGATACAACACTGGGAAAATGGTTAAAACTTTTCCCAATTTAACACCTACAGAAGTGGTTCAGAAATGGGCAATCGTGTTATAGATAAAATCTACATTTTGTAATCACATTTTCGCAGGAAGTCAAGTACACAAACCAAAGGCAGCAATGGAAAGATGAAGGTATCTGCTGTAACGAGTACCAGGGACTGATTCATGAAGGCTGATTAGCAACCAGATGGTGTAGAGCTGCCAGACGAATGCCACAGACAAACAAAAAATTCCCCAAAACCTACACCAAAAAAAGATTGTACAGTAAAATTACAAAGTGTTAATCCATTTAATTGCAACATACATTTTAATTGTTCTTGTAACCACTATTGCCAGACATTTTAATTGGCGAAGCTTGGAGGATTTCAGTGGGGGGTCGGGATCTAAATTTTTTTTTTCCTAAGGCTATTTTTTTCCTAACACTATTTTTTTGGGGGGATCGAAATCGAATATACCGAAATTTTTCTACACGAAAACTATATACCCCCTACATCGCAAAAAAAATTTCGGGGGGTCGGCGCCCCCCCCCCCCCCGCCCCAATGAAGCTGCGCCCCTGTTTCTTGTAACCACTATTGCAACATACATTTTAATTGGTCTTGTAACCACTATTGCAATAATTTTGCTAAATGGAAGAACATTTTGGAGATTAATTGGCCAATTAATTATCATAATTCCATTGACTCGAGTACTCTCTATATAAGGGAAACATCATGCATGAGATAAAAACACACGAAAACCAAAACACTCATAAGCGAAAGGGTTTTTGTATTTGTGCTTAAATCAAGAACATAATTAAGTCTATGAATTATCCCAAAGAGATATTCGTGTACCCAAGAAAATAGGGTCGAATAGTTTCTTGAAAAGTGATTACGCGATTTGTTGCGATATCCAGTTCACCCTACTGGTGGTATAACCCAACAGGTGTAGCCACCAATAACGTCAAGTCTACGCACATACAAATATACAATATCGATACATAATTTGAAAAGATGCATAGGGCATATCAATATCCTTTGAAGTTCAAGTAAGATAACGGTACGTGTCGTAAGGCTGAAAGTAGTGGTGGGTGAGTCAGTCACCGTCACCTCAGCTTTCTCTATCCTCTCACTTCCACTCACTCTCACTCACCATACATCTATAAATCTATCTTGGTCACCATGCCTCATATTTCATTAAAATAAACACTTTATACAAAATATATTCCACTAAATATTCCACACACACTCACAAAATAAATAAAAAACATTAATTAATTTTACAATTGGGGCCCACAGTTTCAGATTTTTCACTATGGTGAGTAGTGACCATACACATGCAAAATTGTGGTGACGTACTATATCTGTTTTGAAATTCACGCGTGAGTGAGCCACTCACCATGCCAAACTCACAACCACTCCTCTCAGTCTAATAGATGGAGTTAATTACAAACACATGACTGTTGAGGTAGTTGGAGTGGACTTAATTACAAACACATGACTTTTGAGGCAGTTGATCGAAGTTGAAATTAAAGGAGTTCTTTATATTCACGATATTCTAACATGACATGTTGCTGATGTTTATACACAGGTATAATCAGGATCGTTGAAATCAAACACAAATACTAAATTTGTTATTATGAGAAATCTGTAAAATTGATATTGAATTGGTTACAAGTATTCCCTATTTATACTAATCCAACCGATGCTATGAACCATTGTGATGGTTCAGTTTTGCTTTAGATATTCCAACCAATGCAACCTTTGGTGGTGATGGTTGGTAATCGCTGGTGGTGGTGGTGGTGGTTACACCAAACCAACAGACACAACTTTAAAGGTTTGTGTCAATTACAAACTAGTCCCTAGACTACAGTTTCTATATATTGCGTAAATGGTCCTTCGACCTTATTTAACTTAGAATCTATGAGGTAATGATCGGGATTATCCCAACATTCACCCCCTAATCTTGATCATGCTGAAGGAGATTCTTCACACCAAGTATTTGTCGCATTGTGACGAAACGTATCATTGGTAGTGCCTTTGTGAGTATGTCAGCCCTTTGTTCTTCTCCGCTGATGTGCTTAACTGTTAAATCTTCCTTCTCAATGTATTCTCGAATGAAGTGATATTTTGTGTCTATGTGCTTGCTTCTTCCATGAAATACTGGGTTCTTCATGAGTGCTATTGCTGATTTGTTGTTGTTGGGTCCTTCAGTACCCAAGGATCCTTAAAACAGGATTTGAATACAAATTAAGCTAAGTGTTAACATTCTAAGTCACTGAGTGAACAGTCACTCAGTGAGTTACCTTCAAGATGCTCAGGACGAATCTAAGAAGAAAGATTCACCACACAGTGAGGCGGTACTCCCTGATGTAAAACCCGAAAATCTAAAACATGTTATAAGACCAAAATACCCTCGTAACTTGAAACTTAATTAAAATTTATATAACTTAAAAATAAATCACAAAACCTATGAAAACGAAACAAACATGGCATGAAATAATTTTGAGTCATCACAAGATAATTTTTTCAAGCTACCAATAATGTTTAAAAACACATTACGAGTCCAAAAGAACCGAAAATCTCATGTTATATATGTTACGTAAATTGTAAAATCAATAAAGAAGAATACTACACAATAAGAAGGGAAAAATGTCAAGTTAAATTGTGTGTGTTGTGGGTCTTGAATATGGGCCGATCCACCCTCCTTTTCCCCTCCTAAAGTCGGCCAAAACACCCTCTTAAACCAGCCCATACATTGTTTCAACCATTCACATAAAATACCGATCTTTGTTAGCTCCCAAAGAACCCTAAAAATCTGCCATTCTGCGCCCCATTTGCTGCTGTAGATCGACACCAAGAAGACCCCAAAAACCCTCCATCTTGATCTCATTCTAAGGTAAATACATAATCTTATATCAATACATGTTCGTACGAATCAAAAACTAATCAAAAAGGTGTGTTTTCCTCTTGTGATGTGGCTGTCGATCGAACCAAAAGAAGGAAGGGAGAAAAAAAGATTTTTCGTGTGGTGTTTTTAATTCCGTGTGATCGTGTTCTTCATCTTGTCATCAAGGGTATTGTATTACTCACCTTTTTGGTTCACATAATTATGTCCTATACAAATCTTGGATGAAAACTTGTCACATAAAATAACAAAACAAAGAAAACCCTAACATCTTGTATCTATGGATCGATTTGAATTATTATGGTGTATGATTCGTTTTGAATATGTTATAAGCTAATATAAACTGACCTAAATGTGTTTTAAACTCACCTAAAATCGTTTGGTGTCAAGAATTAATGAACGGGATGAAGAAACCCTAAGTATATATATGATTCTGTGATAACTGTTTTTGATCTGGAACTTGGCTCGACTTTAACCGGCTATAAATAAATGATGTGAACGGGTATTGTAATGGTTTTTGAGTCTAAAACTAATTTCAATGAAGTGGCTACCTGGAGAAATTTATTTTGTAATTTTTAGAGGCTTGTAAGGCTACTTTTTGATTTTTAGAAAATCATGTGTCTGGTCGTATTGGTAAAGTCTGAAAAAACAGTCCGGGTTTTTCATTTATCATTTTCAAACCATAACGAATTAGGATGTTTCCTTTTAGCTGAGTAATATATCACATGTTGGTTAATTACTGGAATTTTTGTAGAATTTTATAAATTTGCTAGACTGGGAAAGAAGATGAAAAATGGTCGGGTGTTTTTAATTAATCCGGTTCTGGGACAGGTTGAGAAAAAGGATTTTTAGTTCGTATCTATACAATTTAATAAAATCTGGAAAAATTTCATAAAATACTCAAGACCCTGGGGAACGTCTGTGAATTTTTATAGATTTTATTTCGAAGATTTAATATGGTTTTCAAATTATTTAAAACGAGTCCAGTAATACCTGAAAACTGTCAAGACATGTAAAAAGGATGTAAATTGTTATTTTTCCTAAGCTAAGGGTTATGTTGGTGAATCGTGAAACTTGAGGGTATAATTCGTATAATAAGTTAATTTGAAGGTACACTCTGTAATCTTGGAAAATAAAATGCGTGTTGTGTTAATAAATTAATGAGAGGAGTTAAAATGTAAGCTATGTAAATCTAGGGTTTCATTTTTGTAACTTTGATAAGTAAAGGGATAGAAAGTGTAAATTATGAAACCTAAAGGACTAAAAGAGTAACTTGATGAATCTAAAAGCTAAAATGGAAAGTTACTTAAAATGGAAAGATTGTAATTTTTCTTCTACCCTTTAGGTGTGAAGAAGGAGTGACCTTGAGCTGCTCTCTAATTTCTGTGCTTTGTTTCTGTTTGTGCTTTCGTCATAAGGTACAGATATTCTGACCTTTCTTTTAAGGTTTCTCATGATCTCTTTCGTATTTTGATCCGTTAGTTTCTGAGTTGACTGCTATGATTCCCTTTGCTTGAACCTTCTCTGTTGATTCCAATTGATATGACCTCTGATATGAAGCTATGTTATGAAAACCTTTTCTAATCATACCTTGAAAATGTTTTGAGAAAAACTATTTTAAAAGATGTTGATAAATGAGGCGAAACCATTTTTATATAAATGTTACTAACTCTTATGAAAACTATTTTTGGAAGACTATTTTGATGAAAAACCTTTTTGAAAGATTATTGTTATGAAAACCACTTTAAAAGATCGTTTTATAGAAATCATGAATAAAGGATTGTTTAAAATGGACTTTTGATAGAAACTTTGAAATGAACTTTTGGATCTGAACCTTGACTTGATTATTTAATATGAACCTCGATCTGATAAACTCTGATTTGGACATTTGGCATTACATCTGATATATCTGTTATGAACCCTCTGTTATGAACCTATTATGATGAACCCTGGATTATGACACATCTGATTTGACATGACTTATGACTCTTAGTATGATACCCGAGCCACTTTTCTGTTACCTAGCCAGGAAGGTAACCTGGCCGTGTCTGTGATGCACCACTGGCATGACTCATGTGTGGGTGAGTGATTCCTCACACCGTCCCCATTCTGA
>CP139507.1:293090210-293330883 GCA_021014915.2 Artemisia tridentata subsp. tridentata | reverse complement strand
ACCTTTGTTCCTGCTTTCTTAGCTTTTTCAGGTTTAGACATAACCTGTTCATCTTCATCACTATCAGTTGTACAATCCTCAACAACTATAGCATCTGATTTCCTAACAAAGGACACCTTGTCCTTGAAAGTGAAGTTTTACATAAACTCTCACTTACTTTCTCTACCTTAGGACTCTCAGTAGACTTAGAACCATATTCCATTATTGGTTCTTGAAACTCAACAAATCCTGTGTGTGCTAGGTCAATACCTGGAGGTGAAGGAACACCTCTGTATGGTGGAGGAACAGATTTGTATCCTAAACCAGACTTAGCTTTATTGATTACTTGAGCTTCCCAAATCTTATTAATTCCCTCTGAGGCATAAGCTAAAGCATCTACTGTTATCTTAACATTTTCAGTTTTATTTTTAGCTTTAGTTAATGATTCATTTTGCCTAGAAATTATTTCATCTCTATGCCTCTTTTTAGAGCATTCATGTCATTAGTAAACTTAGATTCATTTCCTTGAAAATTTAAAAGTTGTTGTTCAAGAACAACTATTCCTCTTTTATGATTGCTTAAATTAGCTAATGCATCATACAACTGTTCTAGTTGATCATCAAATCTCTTTTTAAGATCTTCATAAGCTTTAAGAGCAGAGCATGATTCAGTACATTTAATTATGGAATTTACCTCTGAATCAGAAAAGGCCATTAGAGCAGTCTCAGTGGCCACCAGTGCAGCATTTGTTGGTGCTTCCACTTCATCAGCCATGAAGCTCCAATCATAGTTAACCCCATCTATGGCTAGCATAGCCCTTGGCTCTTCCACTGTGACTTCTTTCTTCTACTCTTGCCTATACCATGTGCTCCTATTATCCTGCTTCCTTGGGTTTCTACATTCTTTAGCAAAGTGTCATAACCTGTGATAGTTGAAACACTCTACTTTCTTCTTATCAAACCCAGCAGTTTCATTACCATCAATGGTAATCTGCTTACCAGTTCTCCGCCAGAACTTCTTAGCCCTCATGCTAAGTAAAGCAACCTGCCATTTGATGTCCATCTCTTCCAAATCATTATCATCCAACTGATCAAGATCTTCATGAGTTAGAGGAGAACCACTAGTTTGACTAGACATGAATACATAGAATGCTGGATCTCCAAGTCCAGCAGCATTCTTTTGTGAACTAGTAGAAGGACCACCATAGATAGTATTAGAAACACCTTCATCTTCATCTACCTCTTCTGACTTACTAGTACTAGGAGATGACAAGAGTGCCACATTCCCAGAACTAGTACTATAGATTCCAGACTTCTTTAGACTTTGTTCAACAATTTTGAAGTTGTTGTACAAATCATTGAGTTTCATGGTTTCAATGTCTGGCTTGTTCATCCAGACAACCACATGAGTATGGAACTCACCAGGTAGGCTTCTCAAAAACTTCATGTTGAGATCTTCCTTAGCTATCTCAACACTCAACACAACTAACTGACTGACAAGCTTATGTAATCTAGAGAACAGCTTATCAAGTGATTCATTGCTACTTGAACTGAAGTTTTCAAATTGTTGTTTCAGCAATGTCTTATGTGTTTTCTTGGTAGTTTCATTACCACCAAACCATGCACAAATCTCTTCAAAAAGAGTTTTTGCATCAGGATACTTGCTAAAGGATAGCATTTGCTCACCAGGAATGGTCATAAGCAACAAATTTCTTGCTTTTTGATCATTTCTATTCTGTATCCTTTCATCACCAGTAGTTGGTCCAGTATTTCTTCTCCTTTCAGTTTTGCCTTCAACAATAACATCTGTATAACCTAGTGTGAAAGAATCACCATACAAAATGATATCCCAAAGAGCATAATCTTGAACCATAAAATATTGCTCAATTCTCAACCTCCACAACTCAAACTCATTCTGTTTGATCATGGGCAACTTTACAGCAACATTTGTAGCAGTATCTTGAACATCCATTTCTTAAGCTTCTTCTTCTAAATCAACTATATCAACCTGGCTTTGATACCAATTGTGAGGAATCGATACACTGTTAAGGTGGTTAAACCTTTGTGACTTTGTGTATATGATATATTGAGTTAATATGATTAAGTATGCGGAATCTACTTAATCACACTTAGAAGGTTATTTGTATTATGGAAATGGAAAGTAATGCTTTAGTAAAGAACAATTAACATGCAATGTTTACACAAAATGATTCAATATTATTAAGATAATAATACGAGTGATCTTTTCTTATCACTAGGGTTACAACCTTGAATCTTATGTTTCTATATCTTGTGATATTGTTTGTGTTTGTTCTTGAGAGATATTAATTAAGCACACTTATTTTTACACATATATTCTTATCTAATCTAAGATCTTTCTTTTATATTTCAAAAAAGATCTTTACAATAATGTTAAGTCTTGTCGAACAACTTGCTAGCTTATCTTATGTGTGTCAGTAACTAAGATACAACATGTATCTATGTTTACAACTTGTTCTGTGAGTATAAGATAAAGACTGAGCACATGGGGTAAGATATTATCTACCGTGTATAATTGACTTTAGTCAACCAGACTTAACGATAGAAGAGCAGACTTAATTTTGTATTCACCAGAATTAACACTAGCAGACTTAATCTTCAACGACCAGACTTAACCAGGTAGCAGACTTAACCAGGATTAACACTAGCAGACTTAACCACCAGACTTAATCACTTAGAGAATTTCTCGATACTTAATCTTCAGAATATTTAATTCTCAACAAAAAATAAATAAATAAGAATCAAGTCCAAATTCCGTTCCCAACTCTTTATACCTCAAATGATCACTCCACCAAACTTCTTCGATTATTATTATTTCGCATCTCATACTAACTCCTTTCTTCCTTCATAGCTCATTGACTATTTAATTTCATCCATTCATACATTCATAGCTCATTGGTTATTCATTCCTTTTTTTTTTTTTTTTTTTTTAATGAACACACTTCCTTTTTGGTCACCCCCACACTTTGGATGAGCACACGCTATACAAATAAGA
This sequence comes from Artemisia tridentata subsp. tridentata, assembly GCA_021014915.2. Classification (NCBI taxonomy): domain Eukaryota; kingdom Viridiplantae; phylum Streptophyta; class Magnoliopsida; order Asterales; family Asteraceae; genus Artemisia; species Artemisia tridentata. The sequence goes on along the minus strand of CP139507.1, from coordinate 293,327,871 downwards.
GTAGCGACCTCCTTCTTCATTGAAACAACACATACACATATCAAAGTGTGGTCAACATGTAATCATAAAACAAAAAACTAGTTTTGAACTTCAATTGAACTTGATTCGGGTAAGGCTAAAGTGTAAGGTGTAAAATATTTTTGTACTTTTCTGGATTTAATCAAAAGAAAAGATAGGCTCAGAAGGTGTAACTAAGGGTATCTAGCGTAAAATATTCACGCTAACAAATGGTTTCCAAATACATAGGTTAACTAACCGATGTGGTTAGTAAAAAAAATTTTTGTAAACGGATGGCCACTTGGTGTAAATCCTAATTTTCCTCTTATCATTTGAATATATTTTATTACTCGAAAGTAATTTTAACCGTAATGCATAACACGTACAAGTTCTAGAATCAACATAATCACCGGCACACTCATAACGAAATATATAGCATAAGAATACTATATACAAAAAAGGCTTAAATCCTCACAATTTAAGGTGGGTTATAACATGTGCTAGCAATAGTTATCAATTGCTCTCCTTACTTGATTAAATTCCAATTTTTTTTTCAAATAGCCACATTTTTTACCAATGAATCAATCTATATAACAAAGAAAATAACTAGAACATCAAGGGCGAACCTAACTCTAGTCACTCAAATCCCAAAATTCTACTAAAAACTTAAAAATTTAAAAATTAAACCAATTTTTCCTATTTTCTTCCCTCCCCCACACTTAAGTTTTCCATTGTCCTCAATGTAATAAAATGAACTTAAAAGTAAAGGAAATGGTAAAAATTTAGTTAAAAAGAGAAAAAATAAATAAAATAAAAATACTACCCGGAAAAAAAATTCGCATAGGCATATTTGATCATAAGTAAGCACATAAGTTCTTCTAACTCCAAATATTGATCAACACTAAGCTTCCGTTAATTCTTCCCCTGCAAAAACTATACGCGAAACAAAAAAAAACAAAATACTAAAACAAACAAAAGTAGTTTAAAACAAACCATAAATAATAAAATCCTAAGAAAGTAAAGTTAAAGTAGTGGAAACAGAAATTATTCAACCCGTCATTGTTTTTAAAACACAAACACTGATCAAATCTTCGATGATCATCAATCATCAGCATCCATGTGTTCATTGCCATGAACCCGCTCATCTTCACTTTCATCATCATTCTCCTCTTCTTCTTCTTCCTCATAATTCTCTTCTCCTTCAAAAATTGTGAAAGCTTTTTGTCCCTTTCTTCCAACACCTGACGAAGAACCTCCTACATCGTAACTCGAACCTCCAACTGTAGGAAATCTACCATAAACTGGAACTGGATCGGGGAATGGTGCGTACCCGGGATACGGATAAGTATATTGGCCAGGATATGGGTCATACTGAATTGGGTATGGTGGAACATTTGGTGGGTTGTAGGGAGGTACCTCATAGTCAGCATCATGAGCCACATGTTGAATCATCGGCATGGAATAATCATAGTTGTAATTTTGCCTCATCATCATAGAATCTCTCCACACTTCCCTACACTCTATCTCATTCAATTCACGATTCCAATCTCCCCATCCCGAGTCAAAACTACCCGAGGCATGAACATTCCCAATTGGTAGTGGTGGTTGATACGGTTGTTGTTGATAATGTTGTTGTGGTGCTCCTTGAGGTGCGACCATCGTTGGTTCTGTCCAAGCTCCCAACATCCTTGTTTTCCTATCCAACGCTCTACCGAAACTTTTATCATCCCACGTCTCACTTTCCTTCATCTCCGAACATTTCTCCAATTCCTCATTCACAAAATAATCCAAATTTCTTGCCAACATAGTCACATAGTGACCTCCACAAATCACACTATTATCCTTTATCCCTGGTGCTCTTCTTGAAAGATACTCGGCTATTATCCAAGCCGTGTTCCCGTTCTTATCTTCCTCCAACAATTTCATTAGCCACAAATCCGGTTGATTGCACTTATCCTTGCTACCTGTTCTATGCAAAACCCCCCCAAGCGATCAATTTTTGTAAAATCTTCATAATAGGATTCCTTAACTTGGACGAGTTTCTTCTTCTACAACCTGGATCTCCCACTCTATTCCAATAATCCGTTATTCCTTCATACTCATTATGCTTCCTTACCAATCTCGCAAAATGAGGTGGAAACAAACGATGCTCAATTTCATCTTGGTCGTATAGGCCAAGAGCAACAGCAAACTCCGGCAAAGTATAAACATGCTCCCTACCACAAAGCCTAAACCAGATACATTTATCATTCACGACATCAACAATCTTTCTTTCAAAATAAAACGTGGAGAAAAACTCCAAACACCATTCTCGATTAACATTCTCATAAATACTAAACGATCTTTCCCACGAAAAATCTTCCAAACTATCACCATCTCTCTCATATACATACGACATTCTCATCATTTTTCTCAACTCCATCTCACAATCATATTCTTCAAACAAATTCCAATCAACTAACCTTGGCTTAGCAATTTCTCTCCCTTGTAGCTTTGAAAGAAGTGTGGGAAACTAGAAGGGGGGTTGAATAGTTTACCGGTATAAAAACATCTTTTAAAAATCTTGTTTTAAAAGTATGCTATTGGAAACTTTGATTTGAACTCTATGTGTAATCAAACAACACCAATATGAACTACAAGCTAAGCTACGTAATAATAACAAATAAAAGTAAAGAGTAGAGTTGGAAAGATCAAACCGAGACAGAGGATTTATAGTGGTTCGGCTACGAAGCTCTTCTTCGCTCTACTCCACTCCCCGAGTACCACACTCGAGAGTTTCAAACACTATATCAACAACCTCCCTTCAGGCGGAGAAAACTGTACACGTCGCTTATCCTATTTCCGACACTAAGCTAGATGTCGAGTGCTAATCTTAGCTAGCACCAATCTACCAAGGTCCACATGACCAAACACACAAGCCCAGTGGCTTCAAGAGATCACCAAGATCTCAACACGATCACAATGATCAACACTCACTTCACTCTACTCAACTAACACTAACCTAATGACCCTTGATCTTCTTGATCAATCACACAAGCCCAATGGCTTCAAGAGATGTTCACTATCTCTATAGATCACACTTGATCTTCACTCTCACTCACAAAAAGGAAATATACTTGATTTATGCTAAGATACAACAAGATTGTAAAAAGTGTTACAAAAACCTATCAACTACAACTCTAGTATCTTCTTGATTACTTGAGTTCTTCTCTTGCTAATGAAGAGGGATGACAACACCTTGTATCAACTTGGATACTTGTGTTCTTCTCTTGCTTGTGAAGAGGTATGAAGAGGATCACTTGAAGGATGATTGGATCACTCTTGAAACAAAGAAAAACTAATCTAAATGACCCTAGGAAGTGAAAGGTGTGAGAGGATTTTACTAAGGGATTTTTCTGTGTGTGAAGGGTGCCTAAAACTGTGAAAGAGGTGGGTATTTATAGGCAAAGAAAATCTGAACGTTACAATTCAAAATGGTACGGACGGCTCCACTAAATGACCCACGGACTCCGTTAAATTTAACGGTACCGTGGAGCCGTGGTAGACTAGGACGCTCCAAATTTTGTCTTTTCTGGTGAAAACTTATTTGGGGAAGGTTGGAGCTGATTTTGGGGGGGAAAATAGCTGTTGTGATTTTCAAACTTATTTTTCCATTAAAACATTTCTTAATATTTCAAAAATAATTTGTCATGTGTATTTTTGAAAAAATGTTTTGTCCCATTTAAAATGTGAATTTTCAAAACATGAATTCACTTCTTTGATCACTAGTTCAAGTTGTAACTTTGTTCAAGAGTGATTTGCGTAGAAACGGGATCTTCCGATTAAAAACTTGTTAATGTTAATTTTAACGTAACGTGAGTTCACATTTTGTCATCCTCAAAACGTGAAGTAATCGAAAGATATAAATAACGTTTTTAGAACATTATTTGCATCAACAATCTCCCCCTTTTTGATGATGACAAAATATAAACTCATTTTAGGTTAAAATTAGTTTTAACAAGTTTTTAATGAGTTTACTCCCATTTCTCCCCCTTTTTGTCCAATCAAAAAGGTGGTTAAGGCTCCCCCTTGATGTGTACTCCCCCTCATTTGGAGAACACAAAGGAATCGAGCAATGAATCGTGCTACAAAACAAAGTTAGACGACAAATATACAATATCTAACAAGTAGCACATAAGACAAATATCCAACCACAATAAAAGAATTATGGCTAAGTAGTCAAAATGAAAAGCCCATTACATAAACATAAATTAAATGTCATACATAAGTATGACTACATTAGGAAAGAAAATTAAACTAACAAGAAGACACATAAACTTCGAAAGTAACATGAGGCTTCTAGATTTGCTTCCAACTTCAAAAGGGTTCCTAGGTATTTATTGGGAAAGACTAAACTGACTATGTTTAGTTGGATGGGCTATGTGGTGGTGGAGGTGGTAAAATGATGGGTCCTTGTGGTGGTGTGAGGAGGTGTTCAAGGTAGGAGAATTGAAGACTCAATTCATCTCTAAGGCCCATGATAAGGAGTTGGTTGTGGTGACAACAAGCACAACTCAAGGTGTGTGGTTGTAGGGGATAAAGGATGGGATGACCCATTAAAGGTTGAGGTGATGGTGATAGGGAAGATGATGATGTGTTGGTGGTAAGTTCAAAAGGTGATATGGGTGATAGGGCTAGTGTGAGGGCTAAAGGTTGTGGTGATGGTGAAGATGATGGGGTGAAGGTTAAAGGTGTGTTGGTTCTAAAGGTTGTGGAGGATGAGGATGTTGGTTTGGTTGATGTTGCCTTGGATGGAGCATGGGGTGTAGTGAAAGAAGATGATGATTTGGTTGAGGCTATGGGTGTGTGTGTATCATCATCATCATCCAAGGTGAGATCAATGAAAATTGTCTCTTTGGTGTTTGGTGAGATTTGTGATGTGTGAGTACTCTTGATCCATTGATCAATTTGAGTGGTTTCATTTGTTGATTTGATGTAGAATTTTTGCTTCTTGAATACCCTTGATCCCATGATGGTAATATGGTGAGTATGAAGGTGTAAGGATGGGTGTAAGGATGGCAATGCATAATGTTAGCTTAAATAGCCAAAACATAAGCATGCAAGTTTGAAATGTTGGATTTGGGGATTTGGGTGCATGGGAATCAGGTTATGGTTGCAATTTTTCAGGGAAAAGAAGTCAAAAAGTGGAAGAGAATAGCAGTTTTCGTCTTCCAGAGGCACGGCACCATTAAAGGTGCTACGGCACCACTAAATTTAGTGGAGCCGTGGCCTATTTAATGGAGCCGTAGGCTCTTTTGACCTTCTTTCCAGGTCTGCAGGTTTTAGGCAGCCTAAATGGGGAAATTTCTGGGGAATCCATTGGCTGGAAATCTCAAAGCCTCAAATTACTAAACACATAGAATTCCTAAAGCTAGTTTCAACTAGCAACTAACATGATCATGTGATCATCTATGTATTTAGGCAACTATTAAGCATGCATGAATTCAAGCATTTTTAACATCTAGTGCATGTAATAAAATAAACTAACATGCAAGATGAAGCAACATGAGGATTAATTAACAAGAGAATTAATCATGTTCAAGTGTTAAAAGGAAACACATCAAGCAAGTTAATGTCATGTCTTTATTTATAATAGCTTAATAATACTTAGGTTAATAGTACTACTTAAGCTAATCCTAACTAGTCTCATTTCTTCCCCAACTTCTTCAGCTTGCTCCCGATCCCTTTTAGCGCCTTCCCAATAGACTTGAAACCCCCGACAGTTTGCTCATGCATCTCCACTTGTCTATTGTACATTGTAGTTTGCCTTCTCATCATGTAGGATAGGTTGACCATCCCGTTTTCGACGTCGGTTGTACGTCGAAATGATGAGGTATCAAGGTTACGAAAGTAGGTGTCGGGAGAAGGGATTTGAGAACTAGACGTTCCTTCTTCGTTCACCTCATCATCGTCCTCATCCATGGGTTCAGATGATGATTCGTGACTGAAGGAGGAGGATGAATGGGGAATATCGGAAGTGGATTTACGACCACGTTTGGACCCTTTGTCCTTACGTTGCTTTGTGCGACGTTGTGGTCCACCAAGAGGTTTCATAACCGGATTGACTAGGACATAGTCGACATCATTGAGAGATGGGTAGGTTTGCATAACCCACCTGAATAAACGAGTAAGCAACATGCCGTATGGCATGAGCTCATCGGAACGACGATGAATACTGGCCATCCGTTTGACCATGTAGTATGCGAGGTTGTAAGGTTCCTCGATACTAAGACAGTAGAGCATGTGGGCAAGACTTGCCGGAACGTGATCACGGTTGCCTGCAAGGCTTAACGCGTTCTCACGCAGAAGAAGTTCCCAATTTCTAATATCGGGACGGAGCTCCTTGAGGTATATTTTGTTTGGGTCGAGGTAGACGATGGAACCATCACGTTTTTGATACGTGTTGGTGACTCGAGGGATTTGAATTACTTGTTTAATTACTTCAATGTCGGGAACTTCGGTACAATAGGCACCGTCGTTCTCAAGATTGTAGTAAAGAGACTCTAGAAAATGGTCTTTAGTGAATGCACACTGACCATACGAGGGAATACCGAGAATGTGACCAATCTCGGTGACAGACAATATGATATTTTGGTGTCGAATCCAAAAATCAAAGAAGACGTTTCCGTCAAGATCGGTGTAGGTACGGATACGACTATAGAACTCGAGAATAAAACGGGGACAGACTTGATCGTTTATTTTGTATAAACAATCGAACTCGATAGAAGGGAAACAGGCATTTATGTTGTCTGTCGTGACATAGAGTGCATCGATTACACGCCCTTCGTGTATGTATCAATTTTGGACTTTAGAGAGATAAGCTCTTTGCTCATCGGGAATGTTTAGATTTTCAAGAGTGCTAAGAATGTAGGGTTTGGTATCTTGATAATCATTTCGAGGCATTGTTTGTCTACAAAAAAAATATTTTTGTATATGTTAGTTCGTTGCATTTTAATGATTATACTTCTAGTGTGTATGCCTAAATGCAAACAATGTGGAGGTGCGGCAATCTCGACTCTAAAATTATCCTAAAAAGATTACCCAAACGCTCCTAACTTCACTTTTGCTCAATCAAATATGTCGAACAATACATATCAATTATGTACTTCGAGCCATATTTGAGAGTTCATGTATGCATGCAAAAACGTTTTTAATTTGCATCAACAATGTATGAAAAAGGTTTCATGATCCTAGACTTGTGAAGTTTTTAGAAAAATGATCGAATTGGGGTGTTTGGCAAATGCCTCAACATGGTGCCAACAATCTTTAAGATTGAAAAGCTTTAATGCAGAACGTTCCTAATCCAATTTTAATCATCCTAAACATGATTCCGTTACAAATAATCAATCATAATCCGAATTTAGTGATTAATTTCGGATTTAGGTTTTGCAACATAAATGGGTTTTTGGAAATCCTAGGTTTAGGGAATCATGTGAATACTACATTGTCTAATCCTAGTCTTAATTTCACAAGGGTTTAACTAATTTTGAAAATCCCCAATTCGAATTTATACTCAAGAACAAACCCTAGACTCAAATTAAAAGAAAATAAGAGTGAATTACTTACAATTGATGATGTTGTGGTTAGGATTTGTTAATTCCAATGCCTCAATCTTGATTTGCAAGAGTTTAGTTGAATTATGGTGTTATGGTTCGATTTTGACAGCAAGTGGAAGAGGTTTTGTGTGTTTGGAAAATTTGTGCAGAAGAAAAGAGTGACTGGGCGCGTTTTTCAGATGCACGGCTCCATGGTTCCACTAAACATTAGTGGAGCCGTGGCTCTTTAGTGGAGCCGTATGTCTGATGGTCCAGTTTTTCTTCTGTTTTGACTTTTGGCTGATTAATCTTACTTATTTAGTAAGACTTTTTGACACGAGGAAAAAGTTTATACCTAATAAACTTTTTGACGAAAGATGATTAAATGGGATGACCGGAAATGACCTTAGTGTTTCCGAGGAAATTGACTAAGATGTCATTGGATGAGGATTTACTGCTAGTATTTCCCGTGAAATAAATAGAAGTTATGAGTTGTGTTTAGGAGGATGACTATAATATTTCCCATGAAATATTTAATTAGTCGGAGTACGCGACACAAGGAATGACTAGATATTTCCCGTGAAATATTCAAGAGTCATGTGACGAGTGAAAGATATGACTTAACAAGTCATGAGCGATTTGTAGAGAATGACTTCAATGTTTCCCGCGAAACTTTCGAGAGGTCATAGAAGGGATGAAAGGTTATGAGGTATGACGTGACGGATGACTTTAATATTTCCGAAGGAATATTCAAATAGTAATGAGCGGGATGAGAAGAATGACTTGAAAAGTCATATGACGAGATGCGAGGAATGACGTTAATATTTCCAGTGAAACATTACGAAGTCATGGGATGAGGCTTAGGGAATGACTTGAAATTTCCAATGAAATATTCAAGAGTCATGAGTCAAGAATAGGATGGATGTGTGAGATGACTTTAATATTTCCATAGAAATATTGAAATGGTCATGAGTGGGATATGAGGAATGACTTGAAAAGTCATATGATGAGACGTGAGAAATGACATTAATAATTCCAATGGAGTATTAAGAGGTCATTTGACGAGAATGTAAAGGTTAAGGTGAGAAGAAATACTTTTCAAAGAAAAGATTTCTCATTCGACGTTATCATGACGGAGGAGATGTCTTTCCGCGGGGAGATGACGTACTTCGACGAGCTTCGTTCATGAGCAAACTATAGGGTTCCCGGACAAGTCTAATGGCATCTTGACTGCTACTCTTCACAGGGAGTTGTCTCATCTATAGTGTTTGTTGTCATGCCTTTCCGGCGCTTGCGTACTCGGTTTCGGTCGTGGTGACAATAAGAGTAGTTTGTTTCTTGGGGAACCAAGATGTTTGTTAATCAACCTATGAAGGTACAAACATTACTCATTATGTTTCAACCCACATTAACTCTCACATTATCAGAGTTGGTATAGAAACATTTTCTACATCAATCTCCTCAAGATATCGTAATCTCAAGTGTATAGTATCTTTAATGTATGGTATGATACATTAAACACTTTGATGTAAGAAGTTTTGGGATACTTCTTACAAGTGGGCACAAAGCCAACACTATTCATGATAATGGACCTACTTGCCGTTAGGTAAACTACTTTACCTATTATGCCCCTAACCTAGTTATATCCGCGCACTCACCTTCTTCGTCTCTTGTGAGTTTCGCATTTGCAGATATGGGCGTTATTGTCAATAAAGACTATTACTTAAACTATGTATCTCATACATATAGTATACATAAGTTTACAGGGATACTTCATTTAGGCAAGATTACGTATGTGCAAGGAAGGGAACTTGATTCACTTATCAATGCTTAATTCAAACTTGTCACGCATGATCTTCAAGCGATCATCGAACATTTCTGGACAAGTTGAATTTGGCATGATGAGATGTGAATAGAGTTTCTGTGTTATAGTGCCTACCATGTTAGATTCTAACTACACTATTTCATGCCAAACATTACTACTAACAAAGGGTGTTTTAAGAAAGCGTACCTGTGCCTGAGGTGTTAGCTCTTAAAACTAGAAGACTAGGGTACCTTTGTTGAATGTTAAGCATGAAAGACACGACTTGACTATTGCGTCACCAGGTATGCTTGATAACGCATCATACTCCTTTTGTTATACTCCAAAGTTTATTTACACTCATGTTTTCCTAGCAAAACAAATGTTCAAACATCTGGTCCCCAATATCTCATGGGTCCAAAGTTGTTAGAGTTAAACATCCTACGCATTTGTTGCGTTAGTTTAGGATGTGAGAATGGAGGACACATTTCCCATGGTAAGTAACTTTGTGGTGGACGATCATTCCAAGTTACGGGAAAGTTACTTGGATGATTTTGTCTTCTAAAGTTACCTCTCGGTAGAGGAGTTCTAGACCGAGGTTTGGGAGAGATTACCTTTCTAGGTGGAGGAGTAGTTGACCTAGTGTCACACTTTACAAATCCATGTTCGGGAGATGACAATGGTTTGTTAAAGCCTTTGGTTTCCTCTCTACTTGGAGTAGACACTCTAGTTCTATTTACAACTACTTGACTTGGTTTAGGACTTAAGTTACTTTTCAGAATTGACCCAGTTTTGTCCTCAGCACCACACGGTACCACGGTACCACTAAATTTAGTGGTGCCGTCTGTATCTTTAATGGTGCCGTCACCTTCAGACATGGACTTTTCAGGCATTACAAATTTTACTTGTTTAGTACTACTTGTAGAAGCCTGATTTGGGTCAAATCCTAAACCCGAACGGTCATGTTCACTATATCTAATATTTCAAGTATATCATTAAGCTTTTTAGTTCCTTCATCAAACCTAATGATTCTTAAAGCATTTTCTTTAAGTTTTTCATTTTCTACTTGAAGACTAATACATGACCCGCATCCTAAATCTACTTCCTTGTTTTTCTCAAGTCTCTTGACTTGATCATTTAGTTCTAAGACTTGTAGTTCTAGTTCTTTTAATTTTAATTTTAGCTTTGTGTTTCTACCTAAGATCTTAGTACTAACTACGCATAGTTTGTTGTATTCGTCATGTAATTCATTGTCATCTGCTAACGAATTATTATCACTATAATAAGAAGAGTCGGAGTGTACCTCGTTAGAAGCTTGAGCCATTAAGCACGTTTCATCGTTAGGCTTCTTCTCTTCTTCTTCACCGCTATCACTCCAAGAACCTCCTACAAAGGCTCTTTGGTTGTTGGATTTTGGTGGCTTAGGACATTCTCCTATGAAGTGATTAGGATCTCCGCATCTAAATCATCTCCTATCACTTGTCCCTTTTCTTTCATCATGATTTCTTTGGGATGACTTCTTCTCATCTCGAGATTGTCTAGGAAATCTACCTTTCCTCCTAAAGAACTTTCTAAAGTTCCTAACGGCTAGTGCGTACTCTTCATCTTCACTATCGGAACTCGAACATTCCTCATCACTAGACTCCTTCTTGGCTTTTAATGCTAGAGATCTAACTCTCTCGGTTTTGCCTTTGACAATGTCGGAATCCTTCTTGATGATCATCTCGTGAACTTTCAAGTTTCCTATAAGTTCATCGAGTGACAATGCCGCCAAGTCCTTTGACTCTTCTATGGCGGTGACCTTTGCTCTCCATTTAGGATGTAGAGCTCTAAGAAACTTCCTAACATAGTTCTTACTAGAATAACCTTCATCAAGAGCTTTAAGACTAGTGATAATAGTATTAAATCTAGCAAAAGCATTATCTATTGACTCATCCTCCGAAATGGAGAATTGTTCATATTGTTGAACAAAAAGATCTATCTTGTTCTCTTTGACTTGGTTATTACCTTGGTGAGTGACTAACAAAGTTTTCCAAATGTCTTTTGCCGTATTACACATAAAAATTCTTTCAAATTCCTTTTTAGGCAAAGCATTATAAATCATCATTTTAGCCTCATTATTTTTGGCTAATTTCCTTTTAAGTTCATCACTTTGTTTATCATAAGAAACTATTTCATCCTTTTTAGTTTCCGGATTCTTTTGAATAGGTTGAAAGTCACCCTCGGTAATAACATGCCAAATATCAATGTCTTTTGATTTCACATACGTTTCGAATCTTGTTTTCCAATAAATAAAACAATCGGTTTCGAAAAGTGGTGGTCTTTGCATAGATTGCCCTTCTAGATATTTGTCGGAATCCATTGATCGGTTCAAGCTTTAAAATACAGTATACTTTAAAAACTTGACTGACGTGGCTCCTGATACCAATTGTGGGAAACTAGAAGGGGGGTTGAATAGTTTACCGGTTTAAAAACTTCTTTTAAAAATCTTGTTTTAAAAGTATGCTATTGGAAACTTTGATTCGAACTCTATGTGTAATCAAACAACACCAATATGAACTACAAGCTAAGCTACGTAATAATAACAAATAAAAGTAAAGAGTAGAGTTGGAAAGATCAAACCGAGATAGAGGATTTATAGTGGTTCGGCTACGAATCTCTTCTTCGCCCTACTCCACTCCCCGAGTACCACACTCGAGAGTTTCAAACACTATATCAACAACCTCCCTTCAGGCGGAGAAAACCGTACACGTCGCTTATCCTATTTCCGACACTAAGCTAGATGTCGAGTGCTAATCTTAGCTAGCACCAATCTACCAAGGTCCACGTGACCAAACACACAAGCCCAATGGCTTCAAGAGATCACCAAGATCTCAACACGATCACAATGATCAACACTCACTTCACTCTACTCAACTAACACTAACCTAATGACCCTTGATCTTCTTGATCAATCACACAAGCCCAATGGCTTCAAGAGATGTTCACTATCTCTATAGATCACACTTGATCTTCACTCTCACTCACAAAAAGGAAATATACTTGATGTATGCTAAGATACAACAAGATTGTAACAAGTGTTACAAAAACCTATCAACTACAACTCTAGTATCTTCTTGATTACTTGAGTTCTTCTCTTGCTAATGAAGAGGGATGACAACACCTTGTATCAACTTGGATACTTGTGTTCTTCTCTTGCTTGTGAAGAGGTATGAAGAGGATCACTTGAAGGATGATTGGATCACTCTTGAAACAAAGAAAAACAAATCTAAATGACCCTAAGAAGTGAAAGGTGTGAGAGGATTTTACTAAGGGATTTTTCTGTGTGTGAAGGGTGCCTAAAACTGTGAAAGAGGTGGGTATTTATAGGCAAAGAAAATCTGAACGTTACAATTCAAAATGGTACGGACGGCTCCACTAAATGACCCACGGCTCCGTTAAATTTAACGGTACCGTGGAGCCGTGGTAGACTAGGACGCTCCAAATTTTGTCTTTTCTGGTGAAAACTTATTTGGGGAAGGTTGGAGCTGATTTTGGGGGGGAAAATAGTTGTTGTGATTTTCAAACTTATTTTTCCATTAAAACATTTCTTAATATTTCAAAAATAATTTGTCATGTGTATTTTTGAAAAAATGTTTTGTCCCATTTAAAATGTGAATTTTCAAAACATGAATTCACTTCTTTGATCACTAGTTCAAGTTGTAACTTTGTTCAAGAGTGATTTGCGTAGAAACGGGATCTTCCGATTAAAAACTTGTTAACGTTAATTTTAACGTAACGTGAGTTCACATTTTGTCATCCTCAAAACGTGAATTAATCGAAAGATATAAATAACGTTTTTAGAACATTATTTGCATCAACAAGACGCTCCAGAAAAGCGTGCTTTTCCTCCTTCCTAAGGTTGCTAAACTTCAAGATTTCATTACGCTTCGGATTGAGAGTATATTTGACCTTGCTCTTAGCATTCCTTTGCACATACTTTGTTACAATCGGATTCACTCCACCTCGTGATGAACTCGAGCCACCTGCAAGATAACTCTGTAGAAAACACAAATATATGATCGTATAAGAGCATAAGAACCAAGATTACATGATTTAGAAGTCACGAAAGTCGTTTTAAAAATTTTCTTTTTTCTTTTACTGAGCCCTCCATCCGATCGGTATTCCTCCAACCGAATCGGATGGATTAAATGTCCCAGCCCAACCGATCGGTATTGCCCCGCAACCGAATCTGTTGGGACCTACTGTCTCAAAAACTTTTTCTTTCTCCGACTTCCAATCAATTCTATCAAATTCTACTCTTTCCTATCATGCATTTGATCAATTATCATGGTTTCTACATATCCCACTCATCTCCAAAACATATCCATAACATATTCGCATGATTTCTCAATCTTCCTAGAACATATGAACACTACCAAATCAAAGCTCCTCAATTTATGTTCTAATCTACAATGCATCATCCTAACATCACTAATCAACAACTAAATAACACCTGGGAATCATCAATTGCAATCTAAATCGATTCAAAGTTTTGACCCATTTTAATCTGAAAATTCAATCAATTAATTCTTCCTAAAAACTTAATCAATCTATCTAATTCTTTTTGCAATGAATTCCTCAATCATTTACCCATCTATTCCAGAAAAATTACATCTTAATTCGAACTATATCAAAAATACCCAAATTTTGACCTAATTCAAGAAATCTGAATTAAAACCTAATTAATACAAATTGATGAATTTACTTACTTGTTTAGGTGTCATAGATGATCCTTCAACACTCCTGCAACACTTAATAAACTCCTAATGGTCGAATTTTTGAACCCCAAGTTTGGTGGATTGAGTGTGTGTGTGTGTTTTTGTGATTTTTGAAATCTTGAGTATATATATTTCACTCCATCCAATCAGTATTTGATCCAACCGATTCGGATTGAATTTTTGAAAAAAACTTCACTTTTCCTTTTGTCAACACTTTATCACACTTGTAAGAACAAGTAAAAGTGTTTTCACTCTTCAAAAATACTCCTTTTAAGCATGAAAAATACTCCACCACACTTAATCTCCCAACTTGTTTTTCAAGTCTATCTCTACAACTTCTAAAACAAAACTTAACTCTTAAACTCAAAACATAACTTCATAAACTAAAAACTTAATAAAACCAAGACAATCAAAAGGTCTTAACTTAAACTCAAACTTAAATGCAAACATTAAACTACTAGAAATGCATAAAAATTAAAAAGAAAACAAACAAAACACTAGCACAAGCTTTGTGCTTTTATTCTTCAAACTCTTGTCTTTCATCCTTCAAAATACTCGTGCCTCAAGATATCTTCATTTTGAAACTTCCCGGACAACTTTCGGTTAGTCATTTGCGTTTTAAACTTTCTTGTAAAGTTCCTTCCATCCGGACAAACTATATCAAACTTCACATGCCATTCTCCGTCTTCTTTTTCCTTCTTGTAAACACTAGATCCTTCGGGTCCCCATTCCAAATTCTTTAGTTGGACCGGTAAAGATCCAAGAAAATCTGTCAATTTGTTAAACACAAAAACATTCTTAAAGGGGTTATAGAAAGCCTCCATCGCTAGAGCTCTTTCCATCTCATCTTCAATGTCAAAGTTACTTGGGACAACCGGCCCATATTTAGGCCTCCCTTCTTCATCTCTACTTACTTCAAAACAACCCAAATGGTCTTCTTCTTCATCTTCATGAACTTCCTTAACAATCTTTCCTCTAGGTTTAGGATAATACGTATGCTTCAATATCCCATCACTAATAGTCATAGTACCTCTACCCATATCTATAATAGCTCCACATGTTCTCAAAAACACTCTTCCTAACAAAAATGGTAACTCCTTATCCACCGGAATGTTAAGCACAAGAAAATCGGCCAAGAAAGCTTGATATCCTACTTGGACTTTAACATTCTTTACTTCTCCCATCGCTTTTGCTTGTGAATTATCAGCCATAGTAAGATTATATTGATTTGGTTGAGGATTACCAAGTCCTAATATCTTATACAATGGATACGACATTACATTCATATTTGCTCCCGTGTCAGCCAATTCATACATCGCATCTATTCCATTCACTTTAATCAGTAACACAAAATTTCCCGGATCGCTCTCCTTTTTGGGCAACCCATTCTCAACTATTCTTTCTCTTGCAATCTCATCAAAATTCTTATCTTCTAACCTAGCCCTTGCCATCATAACTGCATCCAACTTCTTACGATAAGTCATGTAATTGTTCAACACATCAATAACCGGCTTTTCCTCCATCAGCTCCTTAAACTTCATTTCCAAAATTTCCAAAATCGCTTCCTTTTGCTCTTGAGTTAATGGTTTAACTATTTGTGGTGTTTTGGGTGGTGAACTAGATGAAGAACTTTCATTCTTAGGGGTGGAAGGTTGGGTAAGTTTGTTAAGTGGTGTTTTCTTTCTATTCGCTTTTCCCACTTTAACAATCTCTCCCTTTCCTACCTTTTCTTCTACCATATCATCAACATCAATCCTCATCTCTCCCAATGCAAAATCAATCCTACATTTAGTCTTAACCATGAAATCTCTACCAAACACAACTTCTGGTTCATCAGCATTCTCATATTCCAAAACAATAAAATCAACTTTGAACACATGACCATGAATATTGACATTCACCTCTCTCACTATTTTTCTTCCATAATCCTCATAGTCAAGTCTAACAAAACCAAGTTTACCAAGCATATCTTCTGTAATGTAGTTGTCACCATATTCTATATTAAGCTGAGCATCCCAAGCTTTTATACCTTCCACTCCACAAGGTGTAGCATACCTCATGAACGGTGCATCAAACTCTTTAGGTGGTGCTCGTGTAAACACAACAACTCTTTTCTCCTTAGGTAAACAAACATGATTTTCTCCAACTTCTTCTGTCCTTTCAAAATCAACCTTAGCTTCTTCCAAAATATTTTCCAAACTCTCCAATGAATCACCCGAATCTTTCAGCATCTCTTCCAAATTTCTCAAGTATTCCGACACATTGCTTAAACTCTCCATTTTACTTAAACACTAACTATAACATAATCACAAAAACAAAAAAAATCCAAACTATTAGCGTGAGGGTTAGTTATAATCGAAACATATTAAAATATTAAACCAAAGCAAACAAACAAACAACTTCAAACTCTTAAAACATCAAAACAACTAAAAATTAAAAAATTCAAAAACTTTTACCGAGGCATCCATCCGATCGGTATTGAACTCCATCCGATTGGATGGTTGAATCGTTAAAATCAAATTTACCCAACCGAATCGGATGCGGGCAACATCCGATCGGTTAGATCGAAAATTTCTATAAAAAAAAAAAAAAAAAAAAAAAAAAAAAAAAAAAAAAAAAAAAAATTAATTTTTATATTTATAAAAAAAAAACTGAATTAAAACTTTAATGTATAAAAAAAAATAACTACCATTAAACTAATTCATAAAAGAAAATGAAAAACAACACATAATTAATAACATTAAATTTTATTAAACTAATTAACTACTAATCATTAACTAACACATAAATTAAAACTTTTTAACTACTAACTATTAAATCTAAAATTAACTACATTAACTAAATTTAATAAAACATTAAAAGCATGTAAAAACTATTCTAATTACCCTATTAATTATCTTAATTACACTAACATTAAACATAACATTAAACTAACATTAAAACTGAAAAATAACAAAAACAATAAAATCTAAAAACTTTTTACCGAAGCCACCAACCGATCGGATGGGATACCATAATCACCGGTATGATCTGAGTCAGCATACACTATGGTTTCAACTCCCGTTCCTTTGGGATACAATAATCCTAGGTGTGTGGTGCCTTTACTGTATCTAAAATTCATTTTATGGCTTCAAGATGTGATATTCTAGGATCTTCTTGAAAAAGCGAGCACATAGACAAACACTAAACATAATGTCGGGTCTACTAGCCGTGAGATAGAGTTGACTACCAATCATTCCTCTATATTTAGTGTTATCTACATATTCACCTTCTTCATCCTCGGTGAGTTTGGTTTCCAAAGACATAGGCGTTTTAATAGGTTTAGAGTCTTCAAGACCATATTTCTTAAGCAAGTATTTTATGTATTTAGATTGGTTAAAGAATATTCCATCTTCTAATTGTTTGATTTGAAGCCCTAAGAAAAAGTTAAGTTCTCCCATCATACTCATCTCAAACTCGTCATGCATGATTTTTGAGAAATCATCACATAGCTCTTGACAAGTTGATCCGAATATGATGTCATCCACATATATTTGAACAATGATAATATGTGAATTCCTTTTCTTGGTGAAGAGAATGTTATCTACTAAACCCATGGTGTACTTATGTTCAACTAAGAATATTTTAAGTCGATCATACCATGCTTTTGGTGCTTGCTTATGTCCGTATAAAGCCTTTTTAAGTTTATAGACATAATTAGATTTTTCAAAATCGATGAAACCTGGAGGTTGTGCGACATATACTTCTTCATTTATAAATCCATTTAGAAATGCACTTTTGACATCCATTTGAAAAAGATTGAAATCATGTGCACATGCATATGCAAGTAAAATTCTAATAGACTCGAGCCTATCAACCGGAGCAAAAGTTTCATCGTAGTCAATGCCTTCTTGTTGATTATAACCTTGTGCTACTAGCCTAGCTCTGTTTCTAGACACTACACCATTTTCATCAATTTTATTTTGAAAGACCCATTTTGTTCCAATTATTGTTTGACATTTTGGTTGAGGAACTAATGTCCAAACATCATTTCTAACGAATTGATTTAATTTTTCTTGCATCGCTATGACCCAAGATTCATCTTTTATAGCTTCATTTATATTTTTGGGTTCAGTGGTTGATATAAAACAAAAGAATTTGCTTTGATTTTGGACTTGTGATCTTAAGGTTCTTTCATTTATTTTTCCTATAACACTGATGTGTCGCGGGTCGTGCAAGTTTCATAGAACTTGATCTTTTCTTGATATATGAACATAGAAATCTTGACATTATCAAATCCTTGAATTCTCGTATGGTTTCTCTCTCGTTTTCCTCCAATGTGCATAATCACTTCATTTCTTCATCTTTTTATCATCTTTTCCTGTACTTGGCCATATTTACTTGCATATACACTTTTTCACGATTTAGCAACAAATACACACAAGTATAACCAAATATGATGCACAAAACTAATGATAACGTGACTAAAAACATGTTCAATTTGAGCGTTATCAAACACTATCTAATGGATGACCTTTAGGTTCTTTGATATTGACAATTTCTTTGTTTAATAGTTCATCTTCCTTGTCATTATTTATATTCCCTTTGTTTTCAACAAGTTAACTTTCAACTAAGTCATCATCTACCAAAGGTGATGTCTTAGAGGGAGGTGGACTTTCGTCAAATGTTACGTTTAACGATTCCTCGACTCTCAAGGTTTCTTTGTTTAAAACAATATAAGCTTTGCTATTTTGAGAATATCCAAGAAATACACCTTCATAAGAATTTTGATCAAATTTGGTGAGACAATCCTTAGTGTTTAAAATGAAACATTTACTTCCAAACACTTTAAAGTATCCTAGCATAGGCTTTTTACCTTTATATAGTTCATATGGTGTTTTGTTCAAGAATGGTCAAATTAATACTCATTTTAAAATATAGGTTGAAGTGTCAACGACGTTACACCAAAAATTTTGTGGTATGTTTTGTTCATTAAGCATTGTTCTACTCATCTCTTGAAGAGTCTTGGTTTTACGTTCTACTACACCATTTGACTGAGGAGTATGAGGAGCAGAAAAATTATGTGTTATGCCGTTGGCATCACAAAAGTTTCTAAATTGTGTTTCATTATCAAATTCACGACCATGATCTGTTCTTTTTGACACAATACGACTATCTAGTTGGTTTTGAATTTTCTTACTAAGAATTTCAAATTGATCAAAAGCTTCGTTTTTACTTTTTTAAAACTTTGTCCAATTGTATCTTGAATAATCATCTACTATGACCAAAGTGTAGAAGTTGCCTCCATAACTTTGTATAGCGGACGGACCAAATAAATCCATATGCAAAAGTTCTAGACACCTAGATGTAGACACCATA
This sequence comes from Artemisia tridentata subsp. tridentata, assembly GCA_021014915.2. NCBI lineage: Eukaryota > Viridiplantae > Streptophyta > Magnoliopsida > Asterales > Asteraceae > Artemisia > Artemisia tridentata. The sequence goes on along the minus strand of CP139507.1, from coordinate 293,308,381 downwards.
TTTTTAGCCTTATGGCTACTATGAACTTGTTTTCCAATTTTGCAAGCATCACAAAAGTGTTGGTCATATTTCAACTTGGGTAAGTTCCTAACGAGATCTTTTGAAGATAGAGATTGAATAAGTCTCATATTAGCATGGCCTAAGCGTCTATGCCAAAGATTTGAGGAATCATCTAACGAAGTTAAGCATAGTTTATCTCTAGAAGTTTTTATCAATTTTCATGACGTATACGTTACTTTTAAAAACTCCTTTTGCTACGGTTATTCAATCTTTTAATATTTTACTTTCGTTTTCACTAAATAGAACATTATACTTTTTACGACATAGTTGACTAATACTAAGAAGGTTGAATCCTAAATTATCAACATGAGCAACATTATCAATAGAGAGAGATTCACGAGAGATAGTATCTTTTCCGATGATTTTGCTTCTTAATTTGCTACCAAAAGTGACATTACCTCCGTCATATCTTGGTAGGTTAAGAAGAGGCTCTTGTTTACCGTCATATGCCTTGAACAACCGCTATCTTTTATCCACTCGTACGGTTCCAATCCGACTTTCAAGCATACCTAAGTTATATAAAAACTCAAGCATTTGGTCCCCAATATCTCATGGGTCCATTTTGGTTAAACATCCCATTAACTTGATTCATGTATGGGAATGGTGGATATGAGTTCCATGGCATGTAGTTAGGCGTTTGATAATGCCTTGGGAAGTTTTGGTTCCAACCATTTTGTTGATAGTTGGGTTGTGTGTTGTAGTTGCTCTTTGGAAAGGGGCGTTTGGGAATAGGTGTTTTAGGCCTTTGTTGAGTGATTTTGGATCTATACTCATTTTCAGAAAGTCCTAATCCATTGTAACAGCTGGTTTTTGTTTAGTTTCATTTGTGGTAGTGTTAGGTTTCTTTGTGACTTTAACAAACTCAGTACGAGCCGATGTACGAACTTTCTGTTCTGTTGAGGTACCCACAGAACCAAACTGTTCCACAGGCGGAACCAAATTTTTGGTTCCGTCTGATCTGTAGGTCCCTGAGGCAGTTGGAAAAGTTTCTTGTACTTTTTCGGCTTGTTTCTTTAGACTACTTAAATCTCCTAATTTCATAAAACCTAGTCCAGTTTTATCGTGTGGTAAGGTTTGGATTCTCATTATTTCATCCACACAACAAATATTTTTATCAAACTTTTTGAACTTAGAGTTTTGTTTGATAAATGCATCTTGTGTGATTTTAAGTTTCTCTAATTCAAGTCTAAGCTCTTGACATGATGTACATACCTTGTCCATAGCTTTACTCTTTTCTAAACGTTTTGCTTTTTCTTTTAATTCTTAAACTTCATTTTCTAAGAATTCCTTTTTGGTTTTTAAAAAATTGGTTTTTGTTTATGATTTTAAGCTAAGTTCACACAGTTTGTTATATTTCTTTTGTAAGGTGTCATCATCAATAGAGGAATAAGATAAGTCATAGTGTACCTCGTTTGAGTCTTAAGCCATGAGAGCAATTTCTTCATTCTTCGGCTCCTCGTCATCATCTTCACTTTCACTCCAAGCACCACTCACAAAAGCTCTTTGAGTTTTGTTTTTAGGTGGCTTTGGACAATCTCCTATGAGATGGCTTGTGTCAACACATCTAAAGCATTTTCTTTCAACCTTCCCTTTCTTATCATCACGATCTTTTCGAAAGGATTTCTTGTCATTTCTAGGTTGTCTTACAAACTTTCCTCGTCTTCGAAAGAACTTTTTGAAATCTCTTACTGCCATGGCATATTCCTCATCTTCACTTCCCGAGCTAGATTCTTCATCATCACTTGAATCCATTCTTGCTTTTAAGTCAATGGACTTGATCTTTTCCTTTTTGCCTTTAACGATCTCTAAGTCATTCACCATTACCATTTCATGAACTTTGAGGTTTCCAATTAGCTCATCAAGTGCTAGCTTTGAGAGATCTTTAGATTCTTCAATAGCCGTCACTTTTGCTCTCCATTTTGGATGAAGTGCTCTAAGAAATTTTCTGACAAAGTTCTTACTACAAAAGGATTCATCAAGTGCTTTGAGAGAAGTAATAATAGTATTAAAGCGAGCAAATGCACTATCAATGACTTCATCTTCAAGAATACTAAATTGTTCATATTGTTGAACAAGAAGATCAATTTTGTTATTCTTGACTTGTGAATTTCCTTGATGAGTGATTATTAAAGATTGCCAAATTTCTTTAGCGGTTTTGTACATAAAGACTCTTTCAAATTCCTTTTTAGTTAGAGCATTGTAAAGCATCATTTTTGCTTCATTACTTTTTGCAATTAACTTCTTTTGCTCATCACTATGACGAGTAAGTGAAGTATCCTCATCCCGACCACTTGCAATATCTTTTATAATAGGTTTATGATCACCTTCTATAATTATATACCATAGATCTATATCTGTTGATTTCACATATGTTTCAAAACGGCTTTTCCAATAAATAAATCCATTTGGTTCAAAAAGTGATGGTTTTTGCATAGATTGTCCTTCTTTAAAGTTTTCAAAATCTATGGATCGTTTCAAGTTTTAAAATACAATAAATTTTAAAAAATATTGAGTAATGTAGCTCTTGATGCCAATTGTGGAAAACTAGAAGGGGGTTGAATAGTTTTACCGTTTTTAATTTCTTTTTCTTTGTTATGTTTGTATGAAATGACTTAATGTATGCACACAAGATAATAAATAAGTATAGTGCAAGAAGGAAATGATCAAACCACAACACAAGTGTTTATAGTGGTTTGGTCTACAAGGTCTCTTTTTTCTTGCCCTACTCCACTCCCCATGTATGCAACTCGAGAGTTTTCTTCACTAGTCAACAAGCTCCTTTATCCGGCGGAGAAAACATTTACACGTCGCTTACAATATTTCCGACACAAAGCTAGATGTCGAGTTCTTTTACAAGGGTACAACCACTCCCGTCACACTAAGTATTTTGAGGACTAAAATACTAAACGATCACTATCAGAGGTTTATGATGGTTTGATACAAACAATGATGTACGAATGAATACAATTCACACAATGACAAACAAACAAGCCTTGCAACGTTTTGTTGAAGCTTGCAATGCTTTGATCATCTTTCTACAAAGAAGTTCACTAAAATGAAATAAGAATGAGTTAGATATAGAGAATAATGAATGAGAGAATGTATGTTGTTTTATGTATGAAAGTGATGAGAAAACATCAATGTGTGGCTTGCTATTTATAGGCGACAAGTGCCAGCAAACCACGGATGGGACGGAATCAAAATGAGGGTTCCGTCCGTGTAGTCGTTTGGTTCCGCGGGGACCTAACAGAGAATCATCCAAATCTTTATCAAATCTAACCAAAATATTTACCATATCTTTCCATGATTCTTTGAGTAACAATCTAAACAAGATATTCATCATATCTTCCAAAGATCAAAGATGATGCATGCCATGATGTAAAAATACATTTCCATTTTAGATTAACTAGTTTATGAAAGTATACTTTGTAAAATGTATATATTACCTAAGTGATGTTTAATTTATGTTTATAAAAGACTTGTGACTATATATATGTAAAAGACTTAACTATATTTATGTTTTGCTAAAATAAAGTTTATAATTGTCGTTAACAAAATATAGCAAAGATCGTAACATATAAATAACGTTTTTTAGACGATATTTGTATTAATACAAACCCTAATAAGTGATACTCGAGCTTTAACCCATACAAAATACAATCGGGCTATACAAATATAATACGACTAACACTCCATCGCAGTTTGAGAGGGAGGACACCGGACAATCAAACTGGTACGAAACTCCTCAAACAAAGATGAAGGCAAGCCTTTGGTGAAAATATCCGCATATTGATAATGTGAGGGAACATGAAGAACTCGAACTTGACCAGCAGCAACCAAATCCCCAAAAAAATGAATATCAATCTCTATATGCTTCGTACGTTGATGATGAACCGGATTAGAGAATAAATATACAGCACTGACATTATTACAATAGACAAGCGTAGTGGAAGACAAAAGGGTATGCAGCTCACACAGTAGGTTCCTTAACCAACAGGTCTCAGCAACAACATTGGCAACACCATGACAAACCCCGAAAGGTTTGCCCTACGCGGCTACGACGTATACTGCTTTTGTGCCCTTTTTTCCTTTTGTCGTTCGTCGCCCAGAAACCACCAAAAAAGAACCAACACTTAGGTTATAATAACCTAAGAACGTAAATTCTAAAATACTTACTAATTTGAACCTTAGAACCGAACATAAATAATGACAAAATACCACATGAGATTTTTTTTTTTATAATTCATGTTGGTCTAACTATACTAATTATATTACACTTGACCATGTTACATAGAAAGTCCAAGTGAATTAAATACTAGCTACGACATGAGAAGTACAAGATTCAAATAATGTAACTTAAGCACGATAAAATTTACTCATACAGAAAAACACAAATAAATACCACACGTTGCACACGGGCTGTTTTCTTTTTAAATTTGTACTCCACATTATGCATGGAAGGTGACCACACATCACACGATTTATTGAAGTCCAAAAGAATTAAAAATATTGTGCATAATTTAGTATATAGAAAAGTCTTAGCATTGGCTTAAAATAAGTGTGAAGTGATTAAGTTAATGAGAGGGTGTCGCCTTTAATGTGGCTTAATTACGATAAATGACCAACAATATTTACTTTCAAGACAACTACATGCATATGCTTTTAAAAACACACATATTCATTTTGACAAATTCAATATAGCGATCAATTAGTAGGCGTATAGCAAAATTCTGTACAAAATATATTTTTTTTAACAACCTTAGATACAATAAAGTCCGATTATAATCTAGTATATAGCATATAATGTAGAAAAGTCTAGAAATATTTTTTAAATTTAAAGATAAAGCCTGGTCCTCCTTATCTCTCCCAAAAGCTCGGCTATTACCCTCTATATCTCCCCTCATTTTCCCAACCGAATCTTTCACACAAACACAAACATAAAAACCCTAAAACTATTCAAGTACCGGCAGTAGTTTATTCCCCATTCATTCGAGTAGCAAGGTGGACCAAAGGTGGATTGTTCGAGTCAAATTCTGGGCGTGCCGTAGGGTGTTGGATCGTAGCAGTGATGGAGGTTCGAATAGGGTTATATTGGGCTCGAATTCTGGTCCTTTCTTACTTCGTTTTCTTCTTCCAATTCGACACCAAGGTATATCCAAATTCTGATCTTGTTTCTGCTCGTCATGTCCAAGTAAAACATATATATAACCTGTAAACGAAATCTAACTCTGGTCAAGGTAAAATATATATAAGAATGAATCACTTGTAGTCACGTAAAATGTTTATAAACGATCGCTATATCGTCCTAAAGGAATGATACGAATAAAGAGTAATATTGTCACATAAAATCATGAAATGGTTTATGTTTCATATTGTATATAAGTGCTCAAAAACAATGCTTATAAACAAGAAATTTTACATTAGATATACTCAACTTGCTACATATAGGACCAGTTCGTGTCCTACCGAATCGGTTCATCAAGATGTCTGCTACCAAAATTCAAATGCATTTTTTCAATTGGAATCAACAAGATTGGTTTTATACGTTACTGAAATGTTTGATATTGGGAGATGTCAAAGTTTAACTAGTGTTATTGGTCTACATGAAATTGTATGTACAAACTCTTGTCATTTCACAAGTTGTGTCTGACATCTAATAAGTGGTTATATAATTTTATTATAATACAACTCACTTTTAAATGGCTATTTTCTAAGTGGTTATGAGTGGGGCATATAATAAACAAGAGTAAAACGTGAGTGTGTGTGGGTCATGTGGGTGTGTCTGAGTGCATGCTTCATTTGGGTCGAATATGGATAAAATTTGAGTCGCATAAATGAGTAACGAAAGGAGTAATATAGTTGGGTTTTGGACTTTTGGTACGGATTGAAATGAAAGAATAATTATATAATTTACATTTTGACCACGAACTTTGATAAATGACACTTTAAACCCCAAACTTTTATAAGTCGTTTTATTAAACCCTAAACTATAAGGTTGAACATAATAAGTCCTTTAAGTTACATAATTAATTTCTATATCCCTAAAACTTACTAAATCGAGAAACTTACTAAATAAGGAAACTGACTAAATATGGCAGGTTACTAAAAATATAAAGTTTCTAAAAATGGAAAGTTACTAAAAGTGGAAAGTTTCTAAAAATAGAAAGAAACCGTAAATGGGAAACCTTAATAAATATAAGTGGTAAACTTGTAAAACGAGCTTATTAGTAATACGTAATCATTAATTTGTATAGGTTCGGTGAAGAAGGAGTAATTCTCTGTTTCAGTGCTTTCCTATTTTGTTTGAGTTGCTTGCAAAAGGTACATATATTATACCCTTTCTCAGTAAGGGTTCTGATCTCATGATTTTTCGATCCTTGACTTTGATTTGCTTACTTTGCCATGATTCCATTTAATATAAGCCATTGCTATGATTCCCTTGATATGATTCAGTTGCTATCCATTCTGTTATGATGATCTGTTTATTATCTCCTTGATTGAGATTCTGTTCAGCTGATATGCCTTTGTTGATTATGATTGCTTGTTATGGATAGTTTTATTCTGTTATGTTCTGTTTTGTCGCCCGAGCTAACTAGCCATGGAGGTACCATGGCCATGTCATTGAGGCACCAATAGCATGACACTTTCTGTGGAGGTGTGATTGATCCACGGTGTTCCCTTCTGTTATGATTATATAATTATGGCACAGCTGGCCATTCTGTTATATGTTTGTATAGTCTCGTACTTGCATATGTATTCTGTTTTGCAGGGGGCGTATGGATGCATCCTAGGTATATATTTGGAATGATTATAATGTGATTTTAGTGATTGGTTTGTGCGTGCCATGCACCCCATTTCACTTCTGGTACATTGGAGTCTGCAGCTCCTTGTACAACTTAGAATTGACGGATATGTATATGTGATTAGGTGGTCTATTCGAGTGGCTCGTTTAGACACGCTCGTGGCTATCTGTTAGGTATCTTTGATCCGTTCGAGTGGCTCGTTTGGACGTGTTCGTTGACGTTTATTTCTTTGACTCTAGAGCTATTCTTACTTTGATGTGTATGCATGTGTTCCATTTGATTCACCTTATTTTATCTCTTATTCTTTTGACAGATGATATTCGTTTCAGCAAGAGCTTATGTTTCCTTTTTCTATACCTTTATATGATTTGTTTATTCGTTTTATATATATATCTGTTCACTGGACTTTTAAGCTCAGCCATATTTCTTTTTCTGCGACAGGTTTTAGGTTGGAAGCTGGGTTTAAGTGAAGAGTGCACAGGAGCTTTTAGTGGACTACCCTGACGATAGATCCCCGTTGCATTTGGATTAGACTTTGAAGTTAACTTTCAATTTAGATTTGTTCAGACTTGTATTCTAGTTGATAGTCAGTATTGTTTAGATTCATTATGTCATTAGTTTCATCTTGAACCGTTGTAACCTTATTAATTATAAAAGTCTTCCGCTTGTGTTTGTTCTGTTGACACCATAATGTGGCATTTTGACCCTTGTCGGGTTGGGGTGTTACATAGGTGGTGTTTGTTTTTTTCAAAAATACCTCTTAATAGCATCTTAATCTGACTCATTCAGACGCGGTTAGACATTTGGGTCATTCAGAGTATTTGTTTTTTTCAAGTCATTAAGAGACAGTAATAGGCAATCAGTGTTAAGAGCGTTTGTTTTTTTATGATCATTAAGAGACAGTAAGAGGTATAAACCTCTTACTGAACTAGATGTGGAGGAGGTATCTTAAAATCTCTTAATGTTTTTTTTTCATTACATTTTTTTTTTCAATTATATTTTTTTTTTTTTGCCTTGTTTTACTTTTGTATTTCGTATTAAAAGTATTAAATACAATCACAGCATATGTTTTGTTAGATAAAGAATGTATAAGGTGATATGTGATAATTCATATTCTGTTCAAATTGAAGGGTTCGATTCCGGACTCATATATCTCACCTCAAACGCAACCTACATAGTTAATCGTTTTAAAAAGTTTAATTTAAACCCCGACACATTTATTTTGTCAAATAAACATGAGATTGCATGTTTTGTTTAAAATACTTTTAACTTTTAATTGATTATATTATAAAATTTTCTCTTTTATATTTAATAAAGGTTATTTCTCGTGCGAATGCAATATTTAAATTGTAAAAACCGATAGTTTAATATATTTAGACATTTTTACAAAAATCAAACAGTTTTATTTGAGTCAAATTCAGATTTCTCAACCATTTATTCAGATTAAGATGGAAATCAGATTTAGACTTTTATACCGCATATTCAAATTCAGATGTGCGAATCTGATTCGGACTAAGAGCTTTTTAATAAACAAATAGCACGTTATTGGTTTCTGAATTAAATATATAGGCATCAATCTTTCATAGTAAAATATATGAATGGCCCCTGTAGTTTTGCTTCTTTGTTTCCAGCGATCCATCAAAACTCAAAAGGGGTGGGGCCCAAGTTTCATTTATAAGAGTAACAAATATTCTCCCTTGTGGTTTTCTGCAGTCCACCGAACACAATGTCCAACAAGGCTCATAATAGGCTTTTGTTTATTAACTGTCAATTTAAGCCCAAAGCACGAATTTAGTATTACTGCAAATAAAGTCTTCATTTCACTTCAGAATTTCGTGCATATTATGATTTAGATGCGTAGCTCTCTTTTCTCTTTTCGTGGAGGCCTTTTGAATCACAAAAACTAACGCTATTAACTTCATATGAACAATAACTTTTGTTTTTGAACATATGAACAATAACTGTTGCGTTTATAAGAAAAATATTTTAAGAAAACTGAAGAAAATTGTTATTTTCAGTGCGTGCAGCAGCATCGTATATAGACACTCCGCGGCAACTCGTGAGTTGAAATCCTTGTTGTTTACAAATTAAATAATAATTTTTATAATTTTGTACATTTAATAATTAATTAATATAATTTTTTACAATTAATTTTGGCATTTTATATTAACGAGAATGGCGACGGCCGGACACGTTGCGTCCTGGCGGGTTTTTTTGTCGTTGTATACGGGTTTTGAAAAAATGGTATTAATTGTGAGTGAAGTAGAAAGTGCTAATATGATGTTGCTTGAAGGTTCGCTACTAAAGAATACACAATATTACATAGACCAATAATAACCTGAAACTTACCCTCTACACCTGGACTGTTCGAGTTTCCTATGAACACAAATTTCATAACACAAACTAAATACAGTGGGCGAAAGCTTGCTGCACGATATTGTGCTTTTCCGATCATTGACGGGGTTACCTCGTTTGAATATGAAAAACTGGTCGACCAAAATCAGCTAGAATAAGTATTCAATTTGATTCGTGTTACAGATAAACGTAGTACAGCAACATGTACAAACGGATTCGCAAGTACTCAGAGGACAATTTATTATATATACAAAAGCCTTTAGTTTTCTATTACAAAAAATTTGATTCCAGAACCACTATGCTTAACCCTTTTATGTTAGGCTATTTGGGTGCAAGCCGATGATCAAGGTTTCTTGAGACGAAGAAAGGAGGAATCTGTGACCGCTGCTGACAACACCAGCGACACCAGCAACTATATAGCGTCATACATAGATTTTTCTACAAAAGATAATTTCAATAAATTACGGATCGGATTAATTGCAGTGAACGTATCATACTATATAGCGCTAATGGCTGTAGGTTCTGTTTAGGGATCAAACAAAATGAAATCATAAACCTCCGATGTATTGGTAAAAGAATAATGTTATAAGCAGGTTTTTGGTTTCCTATGTCAAGTTGACTGGTTAGATAGCCATAGCAAAACATACGACATCATAATACAGATTGAACTAACTTCCATTTGTAATAGAGCATGCTGATAATACCTGAAGTTAACAGAATCGGCTTGCAGGGAAAGGAATTGCGCATGTGGACGACTTCTCGCGTCATCCCTGGTTGGATTTACCTAAGCCACTTTTTTTGATCAAATTTTTAAAAAATACTATAATTTACTAAGTTATAGTAGTCCGATGGACAAAACTCAATATGAAATAAATAGGGCAAAACTCAATATGAAATAAATAGACACGTATTATTTTATTGTTAGATTTTTTTGCTAGCACCGACAACGAAGTTACTTATACATATCGGGATCACCCAAATGGTCAGACGAATGGCAAATATAGTGAGCAGAAAATGTTGCCGCATTAGTTGATACAGGGATCGTTCGGCTTTTTTTTTGCTGTAAGCGGATGCCGGTTTCTTTTTCTTTTACCACCAAAGTTGATTCAATATTTGCCGCATTAGTTTTGGGCATTCAAGGCTGAATGCTAAGGTTTTTTGTAAAAGAAAAAGAATCCGGACGGTATCCTCTTGTTGCCTGTGACTAACCTGCACTTACGGACGGTATCCTCTGTGAACGTGCAGTACTTGTTTGTCAAGGTCCTGGTTGCCACCCTCTTCTGGCTGCAAACCTCTTGTTACTGGAGGCATGTCACGTGTTCTCGACGAACCTATATCCACAATGTTGTAAATGGATTACCTTGTGGTCTCTTGACTGTTGGGTGTTATACAATGGGTCAGTGAACATGGACACTAACGAATGGTAACATACACAACGACTGACTATCGCACTAACCTGAGGGCACAGCCATTGCCGCTCGTCCCCGAACAGCGTCTGCGCGCATAGGTGTTTCACGCTGAGTCACTATGGGGTCTGCATCAGTTGGTCTTGAGCTTTCGGAATGAGACTCAGACGTGCCTGTGGCAACAATAAGCCAACAGATTTAATAAGTATTCATTTCACATGGGCCATACATTTTTGAAGGTAAGCTACACTAACATTGACGGACAATTAGTTTTTAAAGCTGCACCTTAAAAATTGGAGATGTACATTATATTAAAAAGCAACTCATAAAGTGGGTGCGATTACTTGTCTGATTAACAATGTTGGTAACTAAATGAAGGAATCTTAAAACACGTATACTGGACTCATAAAAGCGGATAGGGAAGTCACTTACGCTGTCGTGCGAGTGGTGGACCACTTGATGTCCCCACATCTGGTCTTGCATCCCAGGACTGTGAACAATATGAGCCTGTAATGATAAACAAATAAGATGTTGAGAAAACTAGTAACCTATTTTGTGCACAAATCGTAAATGTGCAGTTTATTAATATCTAAACCGACATGCACGCTTCTGGTCGAATCTCCATTTGTGAGCAGCATACGCGTTTGTGTGAGTGCCTATAGTTTGAAAGTCACATTCAGCACTCGGGTACACATAGTAATGTATTGACATAAAATGAACACCAACATATCGTACCACCTGAATCTGATCAAAAGTACCGAACACATTTTACCTGTTGGTGGAGATGCTTCTTACGTGGATGTTATTCTGTGCACATGGCTAGGAGCAGTACCAATGCCTCATCTATGGTCACCATATTCTATGTCTTCCTCAACTCTAACTTGACTTATGATTCCAACACCAAAATCCAACACGACCGGTCCACATCGTGTATTCCCCAATTCCGAGGAGAATATCTGAAGCACATTTATACATTTTGCTATGCAAGTTAGGTTTGGACTAATCTAAAACTAGTTGACAAACAGCTGGATTGGATGTTCGGGATACGGTAAAAACAAAAACGCATTCGAGAAATTTTGGCACATCTGGAATCTGTATGTATTCTACGTAGGCTAAAAAGCTATCACGAAATCCTGATCCACCACATATTTGAATTACCAATTTGCTATATATATTTTATGAAAATCAACGTGAGTACCTGAATGTGTTAAAGCTTGTGCGACATGCCTTTGTCGCCTATAACCTGTGTTCACATTATGGGAAAGACGACTAATAACTAATTAAATTTCTCCCACAAAAATCTGCAGTTCAAAATTGAGCACCAATAAGCAGTTATATGCAAACAGACCATGTAAAAATTCAAACATAAGCAAATAAGGTGTCGTTCTAATAAATTATCACAGATTACACTCGTTACCACACCAATAAGCTTTGATCTTATTGTGTTGAGAAACTACAATAACCAAGTAAGCTGTCTAAATAAGCTTATTTACACACCCCATTCATATTACCTGCGAAAGAAAAACCCCAACTTTTACTCTGATAATCCCGGTTCCAAGAGTAGAGGCAAGAAAGTGACCATGATAACACGGGAGTTGACCACCGCCTAACACCAAAAGTTATGGCATCCGAGCAATCCTGTCAGTTTACCCAAACACTCCCTTATTAACGAAACTCATTCATAAACATACTAATGCTTTAAATTTTTACAAACGAAAGTAAAAAAAGATTAGAATTTTACTTGTTTGCGTTTGAGTCTTGAAACATTTATTCAAACAAAATTTGAGTTAGTTCTAACTCAAAGCTTCCAGTACCTAAATCAATATTCGTCATTATAAGAATAGCATTCTAAATAAAGAAAATAGACAACATTGGGGAAAATGTAGAAAATTATAAAGAAAAGAAAAGTGTGTACCATCACTTTTTAAGCGACACTGGGTTCCATTGTATCAATTCTGGGTCCCACTGCACCACCCCATAAGCCTGATAAATAAGCTAAGGCGAACACCCCAAATAATCACTGACCAGCGCACTCTTTTTTGGGCCATACTAATCAATCCATTTACAGGCTACAAAGCAAAACAACTTGATTTAACTAAATGACATAAAAAAAATTATGTACAGTATGAGATAAGAGCAAGTTACCTGATCAGTTGACTTTGAATTCCGAATGTGTAGCTGTTTTCTTCCCCTTCTAAAATCTTTTCTATAGTATCTGAAGGAAGCCCAATCATTTGTATCCCAACAATATTAACAGAGCCTGCAAGTTCATTATATATAAGCGAACACATGAACATACTGGGTACATATGCCAATAATAAACATGTAACAAAAGAAAGGCAAAATAACCTCCAGTGCTTTAGGCCAAAATACGACCATTCTCATACATTGAACAATTTAAGTAACATAACTTAAACCAATGACATCCCCTCACTTATATTATAAAACATGGAACTGCTCGATTTCAGTGAAATAACTCATAAGCAAATCGCAACCAAAAAAATAAACATACCTAAATTTCAATAGCAAGAATAGAAATCAACTTAAACCCCGAAGGAAACTCGCAGCTTGAATCTCAAGAACCAAACCCTGAAAATTAGGGCTATTGACCAACCCTTTTAAGAACAGCAATTAACACATCAATCAAGAACACAACTGATAGCCAAAGTCATTAACTTGTACACTGTAAACGCAAAAATAATGAAACCATGAATCTAAAACTTATAAACCATGAAACCGATACAATAAATCATTAGGCTCAGATTTGTACCTAAAAATGGTCAATAAGGTCAGAGTACCGCCATGGCTGCAAAGTAACTCGGTTGCGTAATTGCAAGTATGCTATAACGCCATCCGGTCATTGCCCCGCTAAGTTACGGTTCAGACCTCCAACGACCAACATCATTTGACTGAGACAGCAGTAGGTAATCATCATAGCCCATTACTATCTTTGACTTAAACAGGCCAAAAACCAATAGGAAACAACGGCGTTTCACACGTCGTTTGGTAAAAACAGGCCGCAACATAAGGCCAAAAATGGCCCACCAATTTTGGCAGAAAAAGCCTGCAACGAAACGTTAGCGTTTTAAACGCTGTATAATATCCTGAAAAAATAAGATTGGGATTAATTTCTTTCATTCAAAAAATGGTGCTTATATTATAAACATGTTTTAAGAATTACCTCGAAGCCAAATGACCAAACGAAACCGCAACTTTTTCCTCAGCTCCACTACCATCACCCGACTTGCACACACTTATTACTTACGAACCACACCCATCATCAGACGACGCTGATTCTGGATCCCTAAAACCTCGAATCAATCGCAAGAACACCTGAAGATGCCAGCTTTTTACTTATCTCCGAAGAAAAAGAAAAAGAAAAAAAAAGAAAAAAAAAAAAACAAAACAATCAACCGCAATAGGCGCAGTCAATACCTCTTTTATTCCATCAACAATCAAAAACTTTCCAAATACTTAAAAATCGTTAAAAGCAATTTACCAATTCTCAAAAGTTTAAGCAGCATAAAACAGCAAAGCTAATTAAGACAATCTATCAAACTCTTTATATGCATAACATGAAATTAAAGTGATTAATAAAAAAAGTTATACCTCAGTGTAAGCATCAACAGGACCGGCTTCAGACTATCATTGCAATTGAGACCCGAAATCCAAATCGGAAACTGCTGCAAAGAACCCAAATCGCCACTAAAAAGCATACCTTAATTATCATGTTGCGTCATTCACAACATGATTAATTGCAACCGAACATGAATCAAGGATAACTAGCCAAAAAAAAAGCATACCTTGACCCAGTGAATTCGTGCACAAAGAAAACCCCTAAAAATTGAAACCCTAGCTCTTGTGGTTTGATTAATTGCAACCGAGCATGAATCGAGCATAACCAGCACAAAAAAACCCCAAAACTGAAACCGTAACTGTCGTGTTTCAATGATCTGATTTGATTGTGTGTGTCTATGTGTGAGAGTTTTGAGACTGTATGTAAGTAACGAAGATAAATGTGGAAGGTTCGGGAGTATTATCTATCACCTAAACGGACCAAATTTAGCAAAAACAGGCCGCAACATAGGGCCAAAAATGGCCCACCAATTTTGGCGGGAAACCTAGCATCAAAACGACAACGCACTCCAAGCCTTTTAAGATATAGTATAATATTAAAAGCTGAAAACATGTCGTCAAATTATCAATTAATTTGTAACGTAAAAAGTCATTTTTAGTTAATAAATGCCTTTAGCGACGACATTGTCATCGCTAAAAGGTTAACCACCACAGTTAAAATCATCATCGCTAAAAGGTTAACCACCACAATTAAACTCCTAAGTATGATAATTAGCCGAATCATTTATAGAAAAGGCTTTTAGAGATGACGGTATCATCGCTAAAAGGTGCGCGAGAAATATAAATGTTTTTAGCAGGCGAATATTAGGGGAAACAAATCGCTTGGGCCTTTAGGGACGACAACGTCGTCACAAAAATGCCCATTATAGTCAAAGTAAAAAAGTAACCATCTTTTTGTCGATTTAGCAACGACAATCCGTCTGCGCTAAAAGTTCCATCGCCCATTCTACATTTTGAATTGAATCAACACAAAGTTGAAATGGTTCTTATTGATAAACCGAGCTAACAAACTAATAAAGCGGCTAAACAAGTCAACAAACTAAAAGACCCAGTTACATTTTTTTCAAGAACACTTGTAAGAGCACTGGGTATAGTGCGTTAGTTCCGTGCACCACTTCGACATGTCACACAACTGGCACCGCCAGTTGGGCCGCCACCATACCCAAGGTGTGTTGCGCGAGTTGGTTCATGGAATAACTGTTGTGTTTGTGATCTTTTTAATGTATTTTAAAATAGTTCGTAATTGTGTTGCGTTTGCGTGTGTGCTTCGGAGTGGTTTATGAAGGGAAAAAGGTTTTTTTTTTTTTTTTTTTTTTTTTTTTTTTTTTTTTTTTTTTTTTTTTTTCTGTTTTCTTTTTTCTTTTTTCTTTTTTCTTAATGGGTTGGGTTTAAGTTTAGTATAGTGGGCTGGGAAGTGAAATTTGTATAAAGTATATCTGTGTGTGTTTCAGAAGTGAAATTTGTGAGTTTAATTTCATTTTGTTGTAATTTAGTTTTTTAATTATTTTTTTTTCAAAATATTATTTGTATTTTAATTTAGAGGTAATTACCATTTTGGTATTTCAAAAAAAACATGGTCCATTTAATAGTCACTCTCAACACCTCTTTCCCATTTTGGTCACGCTCGACTGCTCGACTGCTCGACTCCATCACTTTAACGACACGTGTCCAAGGTTAGGTAGGATATTTTATTCATTTATTTTGAAATGACAAATATACCCTCATGTTTTATTAATACTTTCTTTTCTCTCTCCTCATTATCTCGCACACACATCACACACATCTCTTGTTCTTTCAGCTTGCATCACATCTCCAGATTCCGGCCAACACCAACAAGCATAAACACTTCTCCTTATCCAATGTCCAGACATCTAACCGTTAAAGTAAGCATAATGTAACATTTTTTACTGTTACAACACTTCTCATTGAATTAAATACGCCTTTAGGATATTAAGAAACAATGATATAAATTTTGAAAAACATAATGTAACCTTTTTTACTGTTACAACAAGGCATGATACAATGTTGCATAACTAACATTTTTATGGTGCCTGAAACCATAAAATACTAAAAGAATCTAAGAAATATACCTGTTAAAAATTAAAGATAAATAAAAAAATTTGGCACCAAAGATACAACAATGGAGTTTCAATAGCTCCTACCTAGACTAATAATCTTAGCTGTTGTTGGGTTTATTGATTTGATGTTACAAAACATAAAGAATGAAACATGAAGTTAATACTGCTGCTGCCATTGGATGACACTGCTGCTAGCTTTATGAAACTGCTGCTGGTTTCATGAACCTGCTGCTAGCTTCATGACACTGCTGCTAGCTTCATCAAACTGCTGCTAGCTTCATGATTACTGGTTATAGTTGCAAAACCATTTGTTTATCATGAAACTGCTGCTAGCTTAATTAGTCACCATTTAGCATTCATGCATACCACTTATCCCATTATTGCATTTTATTACTAGTATAATTTACAAACCATTTGTTTATCATGTACCCTGCAAACAGCACTTGGTTATTTAGGCAATGATTAGATAACTTAAAAGTTAAAACTTGTACTACAATAATTGAAACGCAATCACTCTTTCGCATATCCCATGTAGTTTATAGAATCCTTTTACTGTCACATCAACACCTATAGCAGCAGGTTAAACCAACTAGCAGCAGGTTAATATAACTAGCAGCAGGTTCCTATGACGATGTCAACACCGATCCCTCGTGTTTTATTTTCATGTGATTTCTCTCCTCGTTACCCACTAAATTTGTATCTCGGCCAACACCAGATCAGTCGCCGGAAAATTTGTACCACTGCCGAAATCGTTGAT
This sequence comes from Artemisia tridentata subsp. tridentata, assembly GCA_021014915.2. Taxonomy (NCBI): domain Eukaryota; kingdom Viridiplantae; phylum Streptophyta; class Magnoliopsida; order Asterales; family Asteraceae; genus Artemisia; species Artemisia tridentata. Next base: position 293,291,286 of record CP139507.1, on the reverse strand, counting down.
ATCACCGGAAATGGTATGCTTTAAGTAGGGGTTGGTGTGAGATAATGAGGACATGCTTTTTTTTAGCCTTTGTGTTTGTGGCCGGATTTTTTGTCATTTCAAATGGCCGGATTTTTTGTTGTGGATCTGGGTTTGAAATGCATACAAGTTTTAGTAAAAGTACTTGTTTTGAACTACATGTAATGAATGCATTAGTCTAAAATAATTATAAGGTATGGTGTAAAAGTTTGATGGATCTGGATTTTTTGCATGGTGGCCGGATCTGGGTTTGTGTTTGTAGATCTGGGTTTGTGTTTGTGGAAAGAAAGTATTAATAAAACATGAGGGTATATTTGTCATTTCAAAATAAATGAATAAAATATCCTACCTAACCTTGGACACGTGTCGTTAAAGTGATGGAGTCGAGCAGTCGAGCGTGACCAAAATGGGAAAGAGGTGTTGAGAGTGACTATTAAATGGACCATGTTTTTTTTCAACTACTATTTTGGTAATTACCTCTTTAATTTAATGAACGAAATTTAATTTGTTTGAAAAAATAGAAAAGAAAAAAAATGATGGATGAGATCTTTTTGGCATGTTATGAGGTAGGGAGTATTTTGGTATGTGGGTGAGTTGAGTGAGTGCCCAATGTAATGTTAAGATAACAAACTGACATGTGTGAGTTGGTGCCACGATACCCCCGCAATAAAACAAATATGCCAATCTATCAGTCTATCATACAAACATAAATAAAGCCAATTATTGAAACAAGAATATGATAATGTTAAAGGGAATATATTAGCTACAATTGAATCGTAGTAAATTTTGTATAATCTGTGTTACAAATTGTGAGTCCCTGAGTTATTTTGTGGGTCTCTGACTTTTTTTTGTGGGTTCCTGATTTATTTTTTAGTGTATTTTGGTGGAGGATTGTAGCCAAGCTATCCTCATTCTCTGGTTTAGAGTTATGTTATTACAAGAATATTTAGGGCCCGTTTGGTTTGTAGTAGGGTTTAGGATTTGGATTTGGATTTGTATTTGGATTTAAATAAACTGCAAAAATCATCCCTGTGGTTTGTGTAATTTCGCAAGAATCATCCCTATCTCAAACGTTTAGCATTAAACATCCCCAAGTCCACAAACGTTTAGCATTAATCATCCCTGAGCACTAACGTCGTTAGTTTTACCAGTTAAGTGTTAAAATAATATTTTCCCGTTAGTCCCTCCGTTAATATTTTTTGCACCGTTAGTCCTTATTTTTTAAAATGAATTAAAAAGGGCAGCAAAAATAATATTCGTCCGCTTTTTTTACGTTTTCGTCTGTTTTTATACGTTTTCGTCCATTTTTTTACACGTTTTCGTCCGTTTTTACACGTTTTCGTCAGTATTTACACATTTTCATCCGTTTTTACACATTTTCATCCGTATTTACACGTTTTCGTCCGTTTTTACACGTTTTCATCCGCATTTACACGTTTTCGTCCGTTTTTACACGTTTTCATCCGTATTTACACGTTTTCGTCCGTATTTACATGTTTTCATCAGTATTTACACGTTTTCATCCGTTTTTACACGTTTTCATCAGTATTTACACGTTTTCGTCCGTTTTTACACGTTTTTGTCCATTTTTACACGTTTTTGTCAGTATTTACACGTTTTCGTCCGTTTTTACACGTTTTCGTCCATTTTTACACGTTTTCGTCAGTATTTACACGTTTTCATCCGTATTTACACGTTTTCATCAGTATTTACACGTTTTCGTCCGTTTTTACATGTTTTTGTCAGTAATTACACGTTTTCATCCGTTTTTACATGTTTTCATCAATAAAAACGGACGAAAACGTGTAAAAACAGACGAAAACGTGTAAATACTGTCAAAAATGTGTAAAAACGGTAATAAACGTGTAAAAATGGACGAAAACGTGTAAAAACGGACGAAAACGTGTAAATACGGATGAAAACGTGTAAAAATGGGTGAAAACGTGTAAATACTGACGAAAACGTGTAAAAATGGACGAAAACGTGTAAAAACAGATGAAAACGTGTAAATACTGACGAAAACGTGTAAAAATGGACAAAAACGTGTAAATACTGATGAAAACGTGTAAATACGGACGAAAACGTGTAAATACGGATGAAAACGTGTAAAAATGGACGAAAACGTGTAAATACGGATGAAAACGTGTAAATACTGACGAAAAACGTGTAAAAATGGACGAAAACGTGTAAAAACGAACGAAAACGTGTAAATACTGATGAAAATGTGTAAAAACGGATGAAAACGTGTAAATACTGATGAAAACGTGTAAATACGGACGAAAACGTGTAAATACGGATGAAAACGTGTAAAAACGGACGAAAACGTGTAAATACGGATGAAAACGTGTAAAAACGGATGAAAACGTGTAAATACTGACGAAAACGTGTAAAAACGTGTAAAAAAATGGACGAAAACGTATAAAAACAGACGAAAACGTAAAAAAAGCGGACGAATATTATTTTTGCTGCCCTTTTTAATTCATTTTAAAAAATAAGGACTAACGGTGCAAAAAATATTAACGGAGGGACTAACGGGAAAATATTATTTTAACACTTAACTGGTAAAACTAACGACGTTAGTGCTCAGGGATGATTAATGCTAAACGTTTGTGGACTTGGGGATGTTTAATGCTAAACGTTTGAGATAGGGATGATTCTTGCGAAATTACACAAACCACAGGGATGATTTTTGCAGTTTACTCGGATTTAAATTTGGATTAGAATTTGGATTTGGATTTTATGTAAGAGAGAAAAAAATTATTTTATATAATAATTTTGTAATAAAAAATATTATTAACTAAAATAAATGTAGAAAGAGATGTGAGTAGAGTGGTAAATGAACCCACTAATTTTATTAATACCCATCAAAACCCATCAACACCCCATCATTCAATTTAGGGTGTGTTTGGTTCAAGTTTTTGAAGGGAATGGAATGAAAGAAACAAAAAAATTTGTGTTTGTTTGCATGGTGGGCCCCGAAGAATGGAATCAATCTATCAAATATTGATAGATTTGATTCTTGGCAATTTTGGGTGGAATCAAAAAATAAAAATAAAAAAATAAAAATCAGGATTGAGTATTTTTTTTTTTTTTTTTGTCATTTTGCAATATTAGTGGTCCCCACACTCACAACTAACTCACATTCTTTTTTATACATTAATCAAAATTAATATATAATTTTCAAAAAAAATACATAAAATAAAATAATCAATCATTTATTTTCTCTCTCTTCATTTAATTCAAAATCTATACTTTTTCTCAAACTTTTCCCACATCTTTCAAACTTTTCCCAAATCCCAATCCAATTCCAATCCCACTTACGAACCAAACGCACCCTTATTATTCTTGAATCCATTCCCTTTATAAAATCATACAACCAAACAATCTTTAAATGTCACATCACTTCAAAATCCATTCCACACCCCATACCAAACGGGCCAAACTTGTCACCAAGTTTTCCATCTGAAAATGAGGCCTATATATATATATATATATATATATATATATATATATATTAACAAAAAAAATAAAAATTATGTTAATTATTTTTTTTTGAACGAATTGAATATGTTAATTATTGAATACATGACAACCCTTTCACACTCTGATTATGACATATTGACATGAATATATTAATCAATCGTTAGCAAGTTCTCGACAATGACCCATGAGTAAATTTCTACCACAATTTACTAGATTTAAACGATCCAACTCATTAAGTATCTCGTTAAATAATTGTTGTTTATAAATATCGTTATATCGATTACTATTAGAATGCCATTGAGCTAAGTTGTTCCGATATTTGGGTGTCTGAACTATATAGATTGTAGAAGGTAATTTTGACATGTTTCAAAATACTTAAGAATATATTGACAGGCATGCCATTTAATAGAAATCAAGGTGAGCTGTGTTGATGGCAATATTCATTGCTTCCAACGAACGCTTATAAAAAACAGAAAACTCTTGTAGGAAAGACATCATGGAATTAGATAGACATGGGTTCATCTTAACTATGTGGTTTTTTTCTAACTAGTGCCATCATGGCATTTCTTAAGGGACAATTAATTAACTTAAATTACCATGTTTAGATGTTAATTTACATTAATATTTTTCTAATTCTCTCTTAATTACCATGATTAACTTTGTTTTATTTAGAAATAATTCTATTTTAGTGAATAATTTAGTTCAATTAATGCTTTTAAACAAGTGTCATGGTGGTGTTGACGTATGTGTCCGAACGGCCTGTCTCGACCGGCCGTCCGGACGACATCGAGCCGTCCGGACAGACCGGAAGGCACGCGACTCATCCGGCCAATATCACTGTGAGTAGTAGGACAGGTGGCGTTTACCTTTTGACAGATGGCAGCTGCAGACACCGCCGCCGCCGCCCCAGGATTTACGGGATTATGTCGGGGACATGTCTCCTGAGAATCCGGCGCCGCCATTTCAGGTATCGAGGTCGAGTACTATAAATACTCGACTCATTTACTGCTCTCAACCAACACTTTTACCTGCATTAATTCCTCACTACAGTTGATAGCCCTTTCGGAATATCAGATACTTACTCTCACACCGGAGGTGGGTCCTGGGATAACACCCGGGGCGAGCCTAACGTGTGCTGTTGTGTGCAGATACCCGGAAGACCCCAGACAGCTGAGGGGATCAGCACTCAAGCCTACCGGAAGAACCCTAGCTGAGTTCAACCGGCAGGCCCTCTTTATTTGTCTGAAGTGATTGCAAGAAATTGCTTCAACAAATTGGCGCCATCCGTGGGACCTTTCGCTCGATCTACCTGAAGTAAGGGATGACAGGTCCTACACCAACGTTCGAAGCGTTCGAGACAACAGGTACAACACCCATCTTCACCCCTGTCCGAAACGCGGGAGGGCCCGGAGGATCTGGAGGAGACCAACATCCTCCGGACGCCCAAGCCCTGATCGAAGGTCATCTTTCGGCCTTAAAAGAATTGTTCAAACAACCGGGCAATCGTAACCTGGTAAGCCCCGGAATGCTGAGGCTCAACGACGGGTATGAAAGCTCGGAGGAAGAGGAGGTTGAAGTGTCGCCCTACGGAAAGGGGAAAAAGGCAGATGACGGTTACGGGAAAGGGAAAAAGGCAGTCGACGGCTACGGAAAGGGGAAAATGGCAGACGACGATTTGAGTAAACCATTCAAGGAAATGATCAAGTGCCCGTTCACAAAAAGAATCATAGAGTTCTCATCTCCCAAACACAAGATCCCAACGAACTTGAAACTATACCAAGGGACCACTGATCCGGATGACCACATCAATCGTTTCACCGGAGCAGGAAACCATGAAGAATGGCCCATGCCCGTGTGGTGTCGAATGTTCCAACAAACCTTGGACGGGAAAGCCAGAGGATGGTTCGATAAGCTCCCTACAGGAAGCATTGATAGTTGGGACGAGCTCCAGAAAAGGTTTTTGAACAGGTTTAGTATGTTAAGAATAAGCACCAAGGACCTAACAGAGATCAACAAGATTCACCGAAAGGCGAACGAAAGTCTTCCGGATTTTAAGGAAAGATGGATATGCGAGGCCAACCACTTCCCGGACGCCCCGGAAATCATGCAAATCGGATCATTTCTGAATGGTCACCACTGCCCGGAGTTAGCCAAGAAGTTTTCGGATAAGATCCCTAAAACCGTTGACGAGATGTTGGAAAGGATCGATGATTTTGTTCGTTCCGAGGAGGCATTCCGAGCAACAGAACTGCCAAAGGGAGAGAGAACGGAGTCTCGGCCTAACCCATACTACAACAGGAATGACTACCAGCCAAAACCTTCTGCTGGAGATTACCGCCGGAATAACCCTAGGGTCGGGTTCAAAGGGCGAAGGAACGATTACTACGCTCCTTATGTCGCCCCAAGGTACGGCAACGCTGGGAGGCCCGACCCCCGCCGAAATGACATCCGTCGAAACGAGACAAGGCCGATAGATTTGGACATCCTCACGAAGACACCTAAGGAAATATTGGCAACAGAACACCAGTTAAGGTTACCGCAGCCTCCTCCAACAAAGGGAAAGCCACAGAAGGATTGTGAGGACAGATACTGTGACTATCATGGGGAGAAAGGACATTTCATTGACGATTGCTGGGTACTCAGGGAGGAGTTAAAAACCGCATTGAATACAGGGAAGCTGGATCATCTGGTAAAAGACCTCAGGAGAGGAAAGAAAACTAATCAAGGAGGTAACTACCAAGGGAGTAGAGGGAAAGTAATCAACATGATCCGAAGCCTTACAACCTCCCGGAAATCTGAAGAAGTGGGAAAGGAAGAGTGGATGAACGCTCCGATAAGCTTTCCGTCCATTCCTCTGGAGAAGATGTCGGACGAACCGCTGATAATCAAGGTTGAAACTGAAGGAAGAGAGATCCGCGAGGTCTATGTTGACCCTGGCGCATCAATGGAAGTAATGTATGGGCATCAATTTGAGCGCCTGGATCATGCGGTTAAAGCACGGTTGAAGAAGGTTGAGACAACCCTGACAGGATTCACTGGAAAGCCCGTTAAGCCAAGGGGGATGATTGACTTAGAGATCCGCTTCGGAAGTCAGGATCTGTCCCGGAAAATCAGTTTGGAATTCGCCGTGATCGACTCACCTTCCCCCTACAATGCCATACTGGGACGCATCGGTTTGAGGAAGTTGTGGGCCGTACCCTCAACCATTCATTCGATGATTAAGTTTCCAACACCGGGCGGCATAGCGACATTGGTCACTCGGCAAAAGACGCAAGGGCAGCACGGTGCGAGGGAGGAGCCCATCGCAGAAACAAAAGAAGCCAAGGAAAGAAATCATCCGCTGGGAGTAATAGGATGGGACAAGCCGTATGAACAACAGAAGGAACCCAGGATCGGAAGAAAGGATGGAAGAAAGCTGAATCGGTATGATGACCAAGGAAGCCCCAACATACCGGCCAAGACACAAGTAATGGCTCAGGTAATCTTCAATACCAAATAGCCACTGGAATGTCTTGCTATTTTATTCTATTACTGTAACAATGTGCGAACTAACGAAAGGAATGCAAATGCCTTCGTAACTTAAGACAGGTTATTTTACATATCGGGAAAGCAAGACCTATGGGAACGCAGTCCGACGGAAGCGTCGGAAGCCTGCCGAATGAGAAAACACAAGTCGAGCGGGGATAGGCGGGAGGACGCCACAAACATGGCGGGCAATCAATTGTAAAAAGCGTCCATGTAAATGGGGCTTAACATACCCTATGTAACACCCGAAAGGGTTTGGTGTTAATGATTTAATGAAACATAGCTACCCTATCGTTGAAAGGGGCAATTTTCTCACAATATATCTTTGAAATGTTTATAATATCCCAAAAAGGCTCAATATTGACTATTTTTAATGACAAATGCAGTTACCCCACCATTGGAGGGAGGCAATGTTCCTGCGGAACATCATTTGAATATTTATGTGAGATCCCACATGTATAGCGATTACAAAATAGCCCGAACATAAGTTTAAGGTGACTCGTCCGGATGACTCGCGACATCCGGGCGTAGTCAGTGTTCGAGTTTGGTATTCGGAACACAAGTTTAAAGTGACTCGTTCGGGTGACTCGCGACATCCGGGCGTAGTCAGTGTTCAAGGTTGATTTTCTGGACATAATTAGAAAATGGCCCCCCCGAGAGGTTCACGCCCTCCGGGGAGTGTGTGGTCAATGTCCAAAGATGGTTGATACCCAAAAAGGGGTTGCCATAATCCTGGCGGAAAGGCTGAACCACCTGTAAAATCTCGAACATAAGTAGAAAGTGATCCCTCCGAGAGGTTCGTGCCCTCCGGAGATTAGTGATCAATGTTCATTGTTTTCTGGACATAATTAGAAAGTGGCCCCCCCCCCCCCCCCCGAGGTTCGCGCCCTCCGGGGAGTTTGTGGTCAATGTCCAAAGATGGTTGATACCCAAAAAAGGAAGGGGTTGCCATAATCCTGGCGGAAAGGCTGAGTCATTTGTCACATTTGGAACATAAGTGAAAAACGATCCCTCCGGGAGGCTGGCCCCCTCCGGAGACTTTTGTGGTCAATATTCATAAGGGTACCATACAACCACACAAAATGTATAAACTTGCACTACCGGAGTTATATAAACAGTAAAAATAATAACAAGCGAATATCACACGTTCGTAATCAAAAGAATGTGGCGCTGATACAAATGTACTTTCGGTGCCATACGAATGGCAGAGATAATAACGAACAAGCGATACAATTCATAACACCGATGAATACCGAAGAACAACAACTGTTCGGCTGCATTCCATTCGAAGACCCAAATTGTCCCACTCCATTTCACGCATGCAGTTCCACACATAAGTAAAAAAAAATATATTGAATAAGGAAGGGAAAAAGGGGGAAGAAGGATAAGGCAAGCATTAATAAATCACAAGTTAATAAAGGATAAGGCAAGCATTAATAAATCACAAGTTAGTAGAATCCGGCAGGATCGTTCAAGGGTCCAACAGGATATCTCATCATATCAACCGAAAGGCCAGTTCCGATAAACCTAAATGAGAAAATCACTCCGGGAACAAGCAAAAACAATAGCGCAAAACATGAAACACGGAGCATGCGGAATACAGAACAGTCATAAATATGTACAAACGAACGAATCACACGAATTATTTGTCATAAAATTATTACAGTTATCCGGATATATATATAAAAAAAAAGAAATTGTTCTTGGCTCGAAGGCCTTACAACACCAAGGGTAAACCAAATCATTCGAGGATTTAGGGAGCCGACTCGTCCCTTCCAGCAGTTGAACTCTCGACATTAGTAGCCCCGGAAGTTGATCCCTCGGCTGCGTTGGCAGTCTGAACCCGGGGAGAAGAAGCCGGATCAGGATCAGGGAAGATTTTCAGGATTTCATCAAGAGACTTGAGGTAGGAGTCGCTGATCTTCTTGATATAAGGATACTCTGCGGTAAACAACCCATCAAACGCCGGGTCGAGTTTCTTCGCAGCATCCACGTCCAGGTCTTCCGTCTTGGCCAAAATGGCGGCCACTTCTTCCGGCTCGCGGCCCTGAACCACGCCCTCCATAAACCCGGACTGCGAGGACAAGCTGAAGGGCCCTGCTAAATGGTTCTTGTACTCATAGCTACCCAACAGACGACGAACAACCTCCGGGAGGACCTCTTTAACAACCCTGAACCTTTCCCCTTCGGTGCGGCCCACCCGGGCAATTAGATCTTTCTTTTCTTCCCGAAGGCCCAAGTTGTCCTTCACCTCCTCACTCAGGTTAACCTTAGCTTTTTCCAAATCGGCTTCCAAGGCGCTGATTCGTTCCGCTGCGGCCAACCTCTCATCCTCCACCAGCTTCTCCAACTCCTTCACTTGCCCCATCAACTCCGACTCTCTCACCAAGCAAGTGGAATGCTCAACCTTCAATTGTTTAAGCTCTCCCCCGTTCTTTCCGGGGTTTCCGCAATGCTGGTGGATTTGGTAAAGCTCGCCGTGATCATGAAGAAGTTTCTCGAACTGAAGCAGCAGATCCGACTGAGCAACGGACCCCATACCCAGAAATTTCCAGGCTCTCTGAATAACCTCAGCATCCCCCAAACTTTCCAAAATTGACTCTTCTTTCGGAGTCGGTATGTGCAACAACAGTTCCCGACAGACCTTCCAGTTATCCAAACGGTCATCCTTGCTCACCTTCCACGTCGGCACATGAAAAGAGGCCGACTCACTTTCACCGGCTACTTTATCCTTTCCGCGGTTAGGAGCAGCAGCGGAGGAACCCCCTACATTTTCGGAAAAAGAAGAAAAATAAATCAGCAAGTCAAGTAACAATTTCGGAACAAATGCATAGTTCGGGGGTCAACGTTTCATAAAGTAAAAGAAAGAAAAGACTTGCCAGCACCAGTGGCCTCTGACGTAAAGCCCACGCCGATACCTCCTGGGGTATCCGGCTGTTTCCTTCCGGCCGAGGCATCGGGCCCCTCCGGTTGTTTTCTTCCGGCCGAGGCATCGGGCCCCTCCGGCTGTTTTCCTGCGCCCAAAGTACTCTCGCTTTCATTTGGTCCTCGGAAAATACCCCCGCCGGACGCATCACGATGAAGGCGGACTCTAGTCCCCTGTGTTTGGGACTGAGATATGGGCCGGACAACATCCTGGTCCGGTTTCCTCTTTCTGGAGCCCGAAACCTTCGGATCAGACTTTTCGACTCTGGTCATTTCGACCGTCTGCTCAGGAATAACGGCTTGAGGAGCAGTGGCAGTATGCGTTCCATGGGGTTGACTCTCTTGATGCTTATCCCCCTGGGCCACCGGCACATCCTTTCTAACTTTGGGTTTCTTCAAGTATTGAGACATTACGATAACTGCAGAAAACGAATGCATATAATGGTCAAAACGTTGCACAGGCACGACAACCGAAACACAATTAAAAGTAATAAAAGGAGACAGACAAAGGCTGTAAGGGCGAAACCCTTCCCTCGATCCCCCTAAAAGCCGCCCGCTAGTTAGGATACCCCCAATCGGACGAGAGTCCTATGATATACGGGAAACTCAAGCGACACGAGGTCTATCGCATCCTAGGCCGTCCTATCGGCGTCCGGAGTTAAAGAACCGCAGGGCTTATATGCAAGCTACGATGGCAAACCTCGAAAAAAGGTTACATGGTGCCTACCTAACGGTACTAGTTATGCTTCTCTACGACATTTCGTAATCCATGGTAATCCCACGCACAGCCCTTTCGCCCCATCGAAAGGCATGCTTCTCTACGACAAATTTTGGGAGGAATCATTGGACCCCTGGGAAGTTCTCACAAGTAGAAGTGGGCAAAACCGACGTGGTTTTGCTGGGGGAAAGAGGGATACAGCCAAACAACAAAGTAAAATTAAGGCAGGGATGGTTCGGAACGTACCTTTGAAAGACGAAAGACTAGTATGAAAATCACGGACAGATTTGCAAGAATCGTTCGAAAAATAATACCGGAAGGCGTCTCAGTTAAGAATATGGAATTGCGGTAGTGAAAAACACACACCAATGTCGCTATTTATAAGGAAAGCTCAGGATGTGGAATGTCACATTTAGCGAGACGCTGACGTGGCTGCGCCTCAGCACGCGTGCTAAGCACGCGCATGCGTGCCAGTTCATTAATGATGACCTACATGGAACAACCATAGAGTAACAGAATTATAAATAATAATAAAAAAAAAGAGAGAGGTGCACTCACAGGAGCACCAGGGCAACACTTGGTAGAATCAGTGTGACATAAGACATGCTAGAATCTAACGGCATATCCTTCGGAAAGGTCAAACGTGAACCCATAGTTTGTCAGCAATGTCATACCACCGGCACAATTACAGCGCCTACGCATAGAAGGGCAAGGCCCTCCAGAGAAATTGAAAAAGGCACCCTGACCCATCGGGTGTACGCAATGATTACTCACCGGAAGAAATAAAGACATACACATAATGTACATGGTAAGCCATGAGAGGATCGGGAACGATGCAATAATAGCTTCCACACATCAAAGCCATGACATGTCGAAACCAACTCTTTAAGGCATTACACCATCGGCCGAACTAAAAAGCAAATGCAACAGCGATCCTAAAGATTTAGGCCGAAAGGCCATAAGGTAATCTTTGAAGTGTTACGTCAGTACTTTACTAACAATGCAATACCGATATTACATGTATGTATCGAAGAGCGCAGGCTAAAATATCCTTCGGAAGAAATAAGACATGCTAGAATCTAACGGCATATCCTTCGGAAAGGTCAAACGTGAACCCATAGTTTGTCAGCAATGTCATACCACCGGCACAATTACAGCGCCTACGCATAGAAGGGCAAGGCCCTCCAGAGAAATTGAAAAAGGCACCCTGACCCATCGGGTGTACGCAATGATTACTCACCGGAAGAAATAAAGACATACACATAATGTACATGGTAAGCCATGAGAGGATCGGGAACGATGCAATAATAGCTTCCACACATCAAAGCCATGACATGTCGAAACCAACTCTTTAAGGCATTACACCATCGGCCGAACTAAAAAGCAAATGCAACAGCGATCCTAAAGATTTAGGCCGAAAGGCCATAAGGTAATCTTTGAAGTGTTACGTCAGTACTTTACTAACAATGCAATACCGATATTACATGTATGTATCGAAGAGCGCAGGCTAAAATATGAAGCAACCGTAGGGCATTATTTTAGTCTTATGGGTGTATATGTTCGAACGAAATATGCCGAAAGGCACCAAGGGTGTTACCTAAATATTGCAGGTACCGAAAGGCGCACAGAGATTATATAAGTATTACATCATCGGCCTTCAACCGATAATGCAATACTGGGGGGGACATGTTGACGTATGTGTCCGAACGGCCTGTCTCGACCGGTCGTCCGGACGACATCGAGCCATCCGGACAGACCGGAAGGCACGCGACTCATCCGGCCAATATCACTGTGAGTAGTAGGACAGGTGGCGTTTACCTTTTGACAGATGGCAGCTGCAGACACCGCCGCCGCCGCCCCAGGATTTACGGGATTATGTCGGGGACATGTCTCCTGAGAATTCGGCGCCGCCATTTCAGGTATCGAGGTCGAGTACTATAAATACTCGACTCATTTACTGCTCTCAACCAACACTTTTACCTGCATTAATTCCTCACTACAGTTGATAGCCCTTTCGGAATATCAGATACTTACTCTCACACCGGAGGTGGGTCCTGGGATAACACCCGGGGCGAGCCTAACGTGTGCTGTTGTGTGCAGATACCCGGAAGACCCCAGACAGCCGAGGGGATCAGCACTCAAGCCTACCGGAAGAACCCTAGCTGAGTTCAACCGGCAGGCCCTCTTTATTTGTCTGAAGTAATTGCAAGAAATTGCTTCAACAGGTGGCACAAATTAGAAAATCCCTAACTATATAAAAAGGTAAAACAGTCAACGTTTGAATTGTTGAAATATTGAATGGTCAATGAATGTTGAATTGTAATTGTAAAATTGTAAAAGGCTGTTGAATTGTTCAAAGGGAAATAATATAACTCAAAATGCATAGGCAAACAACTACGAGTATAACTAATACTCCCTCTGTCCCAAAATTATTGTCACCCGACAAAAAACACATTCTTTTAGAAAAATGTCACTATCACTACTTTCTTTCTTTTACTTTTTTGCCAAATGACAAGTTTACCCTTAACCAATTAATTACCACTTCTTTAAAGTTTGCAATATTAATTTCAACCAAAGGTAATATAGTAAACTTTACCAAACTCTACTATCTATTCACTTTCTATTTTGGGTATGTGACAATAATTTTGGGACGTCCGAAAAAGGAATAAGTGACAATAAAATTGGGACGGAGGGAGTAACTAATTAAGGAAATGATTAAAACTGACTGAGTCAAATATCTTGGATGTTCAAATCGTGGAGGTTGATTAACTAGGCGGGAAAACTCAAATATTTTGGATGTTCAAACTGATTGAGTTCTTGCCTATATAAATGCCTTATAAACAAACACAACATAGTAAAAGTAAATTCGTGAACAAGAAATGAAAATGAAAAATCAAAAGAATGTTGATGATGATTCAAAGGTTGGTTATAATCTTTCATTTGTTTTTGTTATAATCTTTACTACATAAAAAGAAAAAATGGTCAAGTCGATTGTTGAATGTTGAAAGAAAAGTCAAGGTACACATGCATGCATTTGAAATGTTTAAACAGCCATACGAAATACTAACAATTATAGGAATCGAAATAATTAAGGAAACTAGTCAACTAGCAAAATAAAGATGGTTTGACCAATTGTTTCTTATCATCATCCTGTAGACGAATTAAGGAAACACCTACAACTAGAATGCATAGGTTGTAAACTAATTATTTTGTAAACTAATTAAGGAAATGATTATAATTTTCCAATTGAAATTTGAATGGCTGTAACTATAACTCGACTTGTTGAATTGTTGAAAACGAGTAATTTTGTAAACTAATTAAGGAAATCTCAAATCCTGAAAACTTATTGAGTTCTTGCCTATATACAACTTAATAGGCGGGAAAACTCAAATATTGTGGATGTCTAAACTGATTGAGTTCTTGCCTATATAAACAAACACAATGTAGTAAAGTCGTGGAGAAGAAATGGAAATGACAAATCAAAAGAATGTGGATGATGATTTTGAGGTTTGTTCTAATCTTTCATTTGTTTTTGTTATAATAACGAAATAATATGATATACGTACATATGAGGTTGAGGCAAAAGTTCTTAATAGATCCAACTTTTACCATAGAACCCATCAAGCAATCTTAGCCACTCATTTTTTTATCAAAATAAAAAAAATAAACTTCCATCTTTTTTTTAAAACTTAAATATCTCGCAAACCGTAAATCGTCAAGCTAAAAAAAAAATACCATTGCGACGAGAATTAAATTATCTTTCTATAGACATGCATTATTATATACTTTCGACGAACTTTTTTTTTTTTTTAATTTCCGCCCAGAAAGAATCATATATGATTCGTAAGAATCATATATGATTCAATTTTAACGAATCATATATGATTCTTACGAATCATATATGATTCGATTTATGATTCGTAAAAATCGAATCATATATGATTCTTACGAATCATATATGATTCTTTCTGGGCGGAAATTAAAAAAAAAAAGTTCGTCGAAAGTATATAACAATGCATATCTATAGAAAGATCATTTAATTCTCGTCGCGATGATATTTTTTTTGTAGCTTGAAGATTTACCATTTGCAAGATATGTTGTTTTTAAAAAAAAGATGGAAAATAAAAATGGATGGCTATGATTGGTCCATTGGTTCTATGACAAATATGAGATCTATATTGATCTCATCTCATGAGGTTGATTCTAATATTTCATTTATCAATTTATTAAATTTTTTTTACAGCTTCTTCACAATCCTAATCCTGCTCTACATCCTAATCCTTTTTTCAACCCTAACTTGATCAATTGGAATTGGGATGACGTCATTGTCATATCAAGTGATGACGAAGATGATGAATGGGTTTATATGAAAAATGTACCATACTTATTAATTCGTTCTAAAAATATAATTTTACCTTATATTTTATTAAGAAAATTAATATCAAGGCAGCAGAATGCATATTTTAATTAAGTCTGCTAAAAGTTTGTGCTCAAAACAGAAGTCAGCTACACAAGCCAAAATCGAGTTTCATTTTTCGTGATCTTATGTATAGAAAGCATATATATCCTTAGTTTTTGCAGATTTTTAATATTTTCAAGGTCAATATATGCTTGCCATTCTTAAGTGTATCTAGTATATATTGTATGCATGAAAAAATATCAAACAAAGTGAAAGTTCTTAGGCCCATCAGTATCATATGATCTCGTGATTCGAATTGTAAGGGAGAAAACCAGGCTAATATTATAAAAAATGCTATTCGGGTATTCGAAAACTCTATTCAGAAAATTCGGTTAGGATCGCTATACACCCAAATCTCACGTAGCTTAACTCGGGTTAGATGGACTAAACCAGACGACAATAGAAGAAGTAACTTATCAAGCTTATATGTCAACTTTAAAAATTGTATATTCTACCAATGGTGATTGAGTTTGCAGCCTAATAAACCATTATATATGCATGAAAGAAACATAACTAAGCATGTAAAGCAAAACCTTGAAATAATATGCAGGTCATTAAGTTGCCATATTTGTGTGTTTGAAACAAAGACATATATACCTTTTACTAATCTTGTTAATAGATACTGCAAAGATTGATTATGATCATCCTTCTTTAACTGTGGCCCAAATCCTAGAGGTGGCAAAACGGGCAGGCCGGGCGGGCATAGGCACGGGCTAGAACGGGCACGGGTTAAATGGGCACAGGCCAAACGGGCACATGTTATACAAATCTCTTTATAGAAGATTCAAAATGACGAAATAAATTCTTTAAACGTAATACCTTATTTATATTTAAAAAATTAAATATATTATATATATAAGTTTTTCTTCAAAAACGATTATAATGTTTTACAATTGAGAGAAAATATGTGTCCATTATTGCCTATTTAACTTTTCAATAGGCTAAATATGCCCATTTAAAAAAAAAGAATGAAGCTAAATGTGCTCAAATCTTTTATAAAGTAGCCAAAATTAACCATTTTTTTTTAAATATATTTTGGGCTAATCGTATGACCATATCCATGCTAATTTTGGTACTGGGGTTCTTCTTAACAACGGCACCATTAATCCCATCATCCTTGTTAGTTTTTACGCGACGAGTAACGTGTGTTGATAGTTTTTATCTCATAACTGATGTAACTTTCAGTTTTATTAAATGTTTTTATATGTTGATTGATAAATGTTAAGAATTTTTTTCTAGACTTTAGTTATCGTATAGTATAACCATTTGCAATTACATTTTCATCGGTTCACGTTCTATTTTGAACGTTACACAAAACATTCACTACAATATTACAAATCATTAATTATCTGACGCTAGGAATTGCTGCCGCTAGGCGCGGGTACTCGCCTAGTAGTCTCAAAAAGAAAATGGTAACATCGTGTTCAAAGAGGACCGAGTGCCTAATTGCCTATGTTGCTGGGCTCTTTCCGAATGTGTGAATACCGAACTATAAATATTAAAGACCTACCTAACTTGCACACTTTGATGGAGGAATTGGATTTATATTTTACATGTGTTATGCATTTGGCACATTGTTTGCAAATAGAATCTCCTGTTTAAGATGTGCCAGAAAAGCAAAGTATTTTTCCATGTAACTACCACAATATGATTATACAAACTACGATTACGTATTTATTTTTAAAAGCATTCCCACTGCTATAATAATGTTAATTCTCCACCACGTCAACTAAAAGTTTTATTCTTTAAAGTTACCCACTCGAAGGTCATCTAACACTACCACTATATGAACAATATATCTCCAAAAGTTCATACCTTTAAATCAAAATAGTATAGGGGTGAGCATCGGGCCGAAACCGACAACCAGGAAATCCCTAACTGAGTCCCGACTCGTGTATAGCTCGGTTTATCCCGACTCCCGACCCGAGTCTCGACTTCAGTCGGTTTGTGTTTGTGTTTTGTCGGTTTATCCCGAGTCTCGACCCGACCCAAGTCCCGACTTCATGGAAATCCCAACCCGAGTCCCGACCCGAGTATAGCTCGGTTTGTGTCGGTCGGGGTCGGTTTCGGTCGATTTGTGTCGGTTTTCGATCGTCGGTCGATTTTGCTCACCCCTAAAGTAGTATATCTTAGTGGGTGTTCGGCCAGGATTGCTTATTTTTTGTTCTTATGCTTTTGCTTAAAAATAAATACTTATAAGCTGCGCAAAAGTAAGTGATTCTCGAACTAGTGTTTGGATTTGCTAATTTTGAAAAAAAAAAAAAAAAAATGCAAAAGTATTTGTAAAAATAATTATTTTAATATAATTCAATTAAAGTTGTTTATAAAAGTTTCAAGTTTATATATAAGAGTAAAAATTCATTCAAATTAAATTTCAGATAAACAATACGTAATAAACAGCTCCTAACCGGTTAATGAACGGATTTATTGCTTAAAAAGATAACAAATAAGTAGAATGTTTTTAGATGATAAAACTGTTTTTCTTCTTAAAAGAAAAATATACAAGCATAAAAAATAAGCAATCCTGTACACCTTTATAAATTGATAATGTTTTAGAGAAAATATGTCAAGTTACTTTTCAAACAATTTGCGTATTTCTTTGCTGTAAATCTTTTTTTGAATAAATTGCAAAAATCGTCCTTGTGGTTTGGCCAAATTGCACGTTTCGTCCATGTGGTTCATTAAGTGCAAAACCGTTCGTATTTTGCATTGTTTCGTCCGTTTTAATCCTTCGTTTTAACCAGCGTTAAGTGAATTCTGTTAGCAGTTACACTTTAGCCCTTTTGGCTAACGACCGTTGCAGCGCCCATCCTTTAAACTAGCGACCGTTTATAAGTTAATTTTTTCATGCATTTTTATACGTTTTCATACCTTTTATCCATTTTCATACGTTTTTAAACTCTTTCGTTCGTTTTTATACGTTTTTGTCTGTTTTTATATGTTTTCATTTGTTTTTATACGTTTTCATCCGTTTTTATATGTTTTCGTTTGTTTTATCCATTTCATCTGTTTTTATAAGTTTTCATCCATTTTTATACATTTTTATCCGTTTTTATATGTTTCGACCATTTTTATACGTTTTCATCTGTTTTTATACGTTTTTATACATTTTCATCCATTTTTATACGCTTTCTTTTATTTTTTTACGTTTTTATACGTTTTATCTGTTTTTATACGTTTTCATATGTTTTTGTCCGTGTGAAACGTATAAAAAAAAAGAAGAAACGTATGAAAACGGATAAAAACGTTTGAAAACGTATTAAAACATATAAAAGCGGACGAAAACGTATAAAAAACGGACGAAACGTATGAAAACGGATAAAAACGTATGAAAACATATAAAAATAGACGAAAACTTATAAAAATGGATAAAAACGTACGAAAACATTTAAAAACAAACGAAAACAACGGACGAAACGTATGAAAACGGATAAAACGTATGAAAACATATAAAAACGGACGAAAACGTATAAACAACTGACGTAACGTATATAAACAGACGAAAACGTATAAAAACAGATAAAAACCTATGAAAACACATAAAAACGGATAAAAACGTATAAAATGTATAAAAACGTAAAAAAACGAAAGAAAGCGTATAAAAACGAATGAAAGTATATAAAAATAGATAAGAACGTATATAAACGGACGAAAGCGTATAAAGAACGGACGAAACATATAAAAACGGACTAAAACGTATAAAAACGGACGAAAATGTATAAAAACGGACGAAAACGTATAAAACAGACGAAAACGTATAAAAACGGACGAAAATGTATAAAAACGAATGAAAATAGATAAAAATGGATAAAAGCGTATAAAAACTGATGAAAATTTTAAATTATAAACGGTCGTTAGTTTAAAGGATGGGCGCTGCAACGGTCGTTTGACAAAAGGGCTAACGTTTGTTAACGGAATCCACTTAACGCCGGTTAAGATGGAGGACTAAGACGGAGGAAACAGTGCAAACTACGAACGGTTTTTGCACTTAATGAACGACACGGACGAAACGTGCAATTTGGCCAAACCACAAGGACGATTTTTGCAATTTACTATTTTTTTTCTTTTTTTATTATTATTTTTTGTTATTTTTATTATTTTATTTATTTATTTATTTTTTTGTATTGAATTGTATTATGATCAAGTACTTGTATGATGTCCGCGATCAAACCCACTATCATTGAACAATCATATATCGAAGCGTGGGAAACAAATTATTGCTATGCATTATTCCCAACCAAAAAATGTTGTTCAATATGGGTTGTCTATCTTGATCATATGCTGCTGATTGAATATGAACTAATTGTTGGCTAAATTGAGTTGTAACAGGTTATTGTAAACATTATTGTACAAAACCAAATAGAACAAATTCCATCACATTCTCATTCCATGTACAATTTCACACACTTTTATATTTATTTCTTTAATTACATGGTAACATGAACATCCTACAGTTACATATTTATTCGTAATTTGACTTTAAATACAAACCATAACGAGATTCTCAAAGTGAGTTATATGTACGAAGATTTCATTTTTGCACAAGTTGCGAGGCTCGATTTGGTGCTTAATTTCTATACACCCATCATCAATCCTCTCCAGTACGTCACGATGTTAAAACACTAAGCAGCGACATGTGTTGGGTTAAGAGTCGAATTTAAATCACTTGGAGTGCGATTAAGACTAACTTTCGCCTTTTCCGAAAACCATATTTCAGGAACAACTTTCATTAGGTTATGTATCTTCTCCAAAGCATAATCTGCTTCCTTTGTCTTTGTGTCTTTTCCAACCTATAGACCATTAGAACATATGTCAGTAAAAACAATACATATTTGGTAGTCTATAAATAATAAAGGTGTGTGGACCACTTTTTTCACATATGCATCAGTACGAACCGATATAATGCATGTGGGGCTTGCCCCTCTCCTGCACTAAAAAAATAATATGTCGAAATAATGTAAATGTAGATATTTTGAGTGATGGTATTTACCAGAACAGTTTTGAGACCAACAGCTTTGCCTGCTGCAATGTTACGAGCATTGTCATCTAGGAACAGCTGTATACAATAAAACAAATGATCAATAATATGTCACTATTTATATAATAATACCAAATAAGCTAGTTTAAATGTTTCAAGTCCATTATACCATTTTTTAACGTATATATATTGTCTAAATACTATAGTGACGTATACGTTTATTATTAAAATAGTCACAAGTTATTGATGGAACCATCGACGTTACATCTCATCCGACTTAGATTGTGATCGATATTGATATTGATATTGAGAAGGATTATGTAAGGTTCATACAATAGATTACTAGTAATAACTTAACCTTTTAGAACGAACCATTTATTTATTGGATTGTGATTATATATTACTAGAACCGAAAGTTTATATATATGTGGCAGGCATACCGTTCGACTTGGGTCAACCTCAGCGACATCGATAGCGATATTGATGGCGTCTAATGATGGCTTCAAAACCACAGGATATTCTTGTGGGGATGATGACTTGGAATTGAATAGATTCGGGTTCATGGTCTCAAAGCAAATGATTTGTTCGAAACAGTCTTCTATTCCAAGAAGATTCAATGCCTTCATCGCATGGGTTCTGTCCGAATTCGTGAATATCTATATACATAAACTTTATTTAGTATCAACAACTTAGATGACTTTGACGATAAAGATAGAGAAAACAAATTTGGCTTACAATTTTTCGTTGACTAATGGTGAGCAAAAGGTTACGTAATTGAGGGTCTGGCTTGATGAGATGGTACGGCAACCTTCCGTGCACGATGCTATGATAATCATCCGCGTCAACATCATACCCTAACGCCTGATGATCAGCAAACATATATACAATTCAAAATTTATTTCTTTTGCTAATTAAAGACCACCATTTAAATTAATAGTAATAAAACTTACCCTTAATCCCGCAAGAGTGCTTCCGTAAGTTTTGAAAAGTTGAACACGAAGGGCAGAAGCTTTTCTTGGTTCGAACCCGCATTTCTCAACTAGAAAGTCTGCCAAAATTTATAAATGCATGATCAATTAGTATACTTCAAGTATTTATAACAAAATGATTTGGTATATGTTTAGTAAATACCATCGATGTTACGCTTGGTTGCATCACCAAATCCGATATTTGAAGAGTACAAAGTATCATCCAAATCTGTTAATCATCATCAAAATCCATAAACATAAGTACATATATAATACATACCCTTTTGAACCTTTGTTTTAAAACTATAGATACAACAAGAAAATATTAATAGTTACCAAAGATGATACAATCAAAAGGTGAGTTTGAAGCCATGAATGAATGATCAAAGAAAAGGTAGTTTAATAATTAGTTGAAATGTGAAATGATATGATATGATAATTTGTTAGAAGAGAGCAGAGGGATATTGAAGGGGGACAAGGTGGCAATTATATAGTAAGTGAAGGACATAAAAAAGGATGTGATTGGTGACTCATTTTCATTTTGTTGCTATTATTTTATTTAAATGATTAGCGTGAAAAATGTGAGAGATAGTAACACCGCGTAATGATAATCGCGTCATCACCATGTCTTGTGATATTTTATTGTCCAGACCAAACATATTATTATATGATACAAGCCTATAATGCCCATATATATAATAGCATTTGGTATGTTAACGCATTTCTGTGTTAAACCATCACTTTCCTTGCGTTAAAGTTGCGTGAACCACACCGCCTAGCCATGTTAAAGCTACGTTAAAGGGCTGCGTTAATCTTTTAACGCAACGTTAAATTTTTTTTTTTTCTTTCGATTTAAATGGGTTTTGGTGGGTATTTTGGTATGTATTTTAGTGTGTGTTTATATACCGTGTGTGTGTTTTAGTGTGTGTAACAGTTGCAAATTTTTAGAGGTTGAAGAAAGCAACTTTCTGTGTTTTACAATTTCAGTCCTTGTGGTTTTTTTTTTTTTTTTTTTTTATTGTTTTTCGTTTTTTTTTTTTTTTTTTTTCTATTGTTTTTCAAAAGTAAAAAAAATACTAGTTATTGTAAATTTTAGTTTTGTAACTTTAAAGAAAATGTTTTTTTGTATTTTATAAATGGAAAAGAAAAAAAAGTGGGGCCCAAAATGTGGTGTTATTGTTGAGTTAAGGTTGAGTTATGATAAGTGGTGTTTTTTTTTTAGTTAAAGGTGAAAGGGTTAAAACTGATGTGACACTGACGTGGCAGTGTGTGAAACTTTAACTTGAGTTACCATACCCCTTGCTCTAAAAGGTGACAAAATAAAGAATAGAGTTAACTACATTTTTGGTCCTCGTGGTTTACCGGGTGTAACGATTTTGGTCAAATAGTTTGAAAAGTAACGGATCTTGTCCTATTTTCGCTGACCCGTAACGGTTTTGGTCCAATTTTTCTAATGCCGTCAGTTTGACTTTCGTTGACTGTTAAATACAAGGGTATATTTGTCTTTTCAAACATTTTTACATACAAATACATATAAACACAAACAACGCACTCATTAGAAATCAACAAAAACAAAAAATCACCAAAAACAAAAACAAAAACAAAAAATCACCAAAAAATCAAACACTAAACCCATCCAAAAGCTAAAATAATCCTTTCATTCATATCATTCCATCAACAAATCGTTTCATCGCAAAAAACAGTCAGCAAATCTTCATCTTCTACATATCTGGTGGGTTTTTAGTCCAACAAAACCCATAGATTCGAAAAGCATAAACCAATCTCATCTTCATCTACATATCAAACCGATCCAATATTATTTTACAAATCTTAACACGACCCTTTTTGGATATCTCAAAAAAATTAGATTTTTTCAAATGGGTTTCTTTGAGTCATTTCTACAAACACTCTGTGTGCACTTATTCACAAATGCTTAAAACCCTTTGTTTAAACCCTGTTGTTTATAAAAAAGATGTTTTTGAGGTTATTAATGAGATGAATAGAGATGGGGTTGTGCTTGATGGGTCAACTTTTAAGTTTGTGCTTGATTCTTTTATAAAGTTTGGTGATTTTGAGTGTGTTATTGAGATGTTGGACCATGTCGAAAATGTGGTGGAAAAGATGGAGCTTGATGTTTATAATAGTGTTTTAGTTGCGCTTGTGCGTGGTGGTCGGTTAAATATGGTAGTTTTGTTGAGTTTTCAGTTTGTTGTGAGCTGCTTGTGGCGCTACGGAAAGAAGGTATGTGTGCGGAGTTTAGGAATGTTTTTGATAAGTTGAGGGTTTCCCACATATCACCAAAAATTAGATTGACTGTTCGTGGTTGGTTTCGATTGATTGTTCGTGGTTGGTTTCGAGTGATGATTGATTGTTCGTGGTTGGTTTCTATTGATTGTTCGTGGTTGGTTTCGAGTGATGGTGAGGGTCTTGGTTGTTGGTTTCGAGTGATGGTGAGGGTCTTGTGTGAGTGGGCTTGTTTTTTTTTAAGGTTGACAAGTTTAGGTGTCTGCCTAGTGTGGGCTTGTTAAATTGTTTGGTGTCGGTTTTGTGTAAGCGAAAAGAGGGACTTGTGATAGTGCCACAGGTTTTGGTTAAGAGTAGGCTCATGAATATTCGTATTGATGAGTCGAGTTTTGTTGTGTTGATTAAAGGGCTTTGTAGGTTTAGGAAAGCGAAAAGTGCGGTTGGTTTGTTGTGTCATATGTTTGAGTATGGTATTGAGATTGATCGGTCTTGTTTTTCATTGGTGTTGTACTGTTGTTGACGTTGTGTAGGTTTCGAGATGTGGAGTGTGGTGAGGTTATGGGGTTGGTTGAGGAAATGTGGAAGTTGGGGTTTTGTTTTGACAGGATGGATTATGTGAATGTGATTCGGATTTTGGTGATATGTGGGAAAGGTATGGATGCGTTGGAGTCGTTGAGTGAGATGAAGCGTGACAGATTTATGCCTGATGTTGTATGTGGTAATTTGAGCTGAGATTCAATTCAATTGAGTTGTTTTGGATCTTATCTTACTATTGATATCCGGTAATTTGAGCTGTTTTGGATTTATGCCTGATTCTGGTTTTAGATTGATATCTGGTAATTTGAGCTGTTTTTAAATAATAATAAGAGTTAATTACATAATGAAGAAAGAGGCATTTTAGTCAATGTATACCATCATCAGAGGGGTATTTTAGTCATTTCACCTTTTTTTAACTAGTCAAATTAACAGTCAACGAAAAATGGACCAAAAGTGTTACGGGACAGCGAAAACAGGACAAGAACCGTTACTTTTTAAACTATTGGACCAAAATCGTTACACCCGGTAAACCACAGGGACCAAAAATGTAGTTAACTCTAAAGAATATATCACGTTCATGCTCATCTACAATCGGTGTTTTCATCTTCTTTACATCTTGCGGTGCTATTATTGGATATAGTTGTGTGGTCACAACATTTTGTTTTAAAGATTTTACGAATTTCATTACAAGTGTCGAGGGAGTGCTTCTATTTAAAATGATTGTACTTAAATGGTTAAACATTTGTTGGATAATGGTAGGATGGGCAGATAGCAGGTTCGATGTATGTGTCCGTTTTTTAAAATAGTGTCTACATGCATCTTAGCTTAATAGCTTACATATGGAATTACTCTTTTAAATATTGTGCATCTAATGTTAATAAGAGTATAAGAAGATTTTTGTACAAACAATGTTTGCACACATATTGTATTTGCGGTTGATCTTATCACTCTAATTCTCAATTACTATAAGTATCTTATCACTGATTGGTTACAAATGAAGTCGAAATAATGAATAATATCATAGCAGTTTTATCTAACTTGTTTGTTGTTTATCTTAGGCTAGACACAATGGTCACCATCACATGAGCGCTACATCACAACTCCATTATCTTTTAGATACAATGGTCACTACTATCTTCACCTTTAAAAAATATTCAACTTTATTTAAGCATACCCCACAAAATATCTCACACACACAAACAAAAAATCTTAATGGTAAGCACCCTCACCACCCTCTCTTCTTTTTCCTTGCTTCGCATGTGACCCAATGCTGACCACAATGGAAATGTCGTGTGACGAGTGAGGATGAGAGTGATGCTCACCTTCCGGTATGTGTAGTCTTAATTAGTGTAGTGGATGATTGTCTTAGTTTAAATTCTATGTTTTTTTTTTTTTTGAACATAATTTAAATTCTATGTTAATATGGTTAGTTGTTTCTTTTATATAGACAACAAATTGTGTGACGTTACACTAGATGGGCACTATCAAGCATCAATCATAGCAAGTTATAATACATTGTTAAGGGTAAAAATGACTCTATTAGTTCTATACTTTGACATTTTTCCCGCTCTAAGTACTATACTTATTTGTAATATGTATAAGTCACTATTCTTTTAAGTGTTTATCATTTTAAGTATTCTACTTAGTTTATGTGTCTAGAATTAATATTCAGTTGCTTGAAACTTAAAATGAGTGACAATACATGCGATTAAGTTAGAGATATATCTATTTAATCAACAACCTCATGATAAATTTAATTAAAAGATCAAATTATGTATCTCTTGGCTAATAGATTAATATTTAATGTTTTCTGTTTATTTTTTTTTTCTTTTTCTTTTTGCTTTTTTTAGGCTTCATTTTTTCTTTTATACTCATAAACTTGTTGGTATATATCGCAATAGAGAGGAAAAAAAAAACTCTAATTATTGAAATGATAAAGACGCGCAACTCATATAAAATCTAATCATTAGTTAATTATTATGATTACTAACTTTGCAAATTGTCATTCAACCTATGCATAGATTATAGCAAAGTTTGTCAAAATTTGCAGATTAATAGAAATAAGAAATCATTGAACACTTTCGACAAAATTGTAGAATTCTCGCTTGAGAATAAGTCACTCTAAATTGTGTATTTTGATTGAGCATATCAAAACAAGATGATCTATTATGTTAGAGATGAAATAATTTGGTCTTTTAATTAGATTTATCATGAGGCTGTTGATTAAATAGATATATATTTAATTTAGTCGCATATATTGTCACTAATTTCAAGTTTGAGGCAAGTGGATATCAATTATAGACACATAAAATAAGTAGAGTACTTAAAATGGTAAACACATGAAAGTACGGTGATTCATACTTATTACAAATAAGTATAGTACCTAAAGTAGAAAAAATGACAAAGTATAGAACTAATAGTCATTTTTCCCGATTAAATATTGTATTATTTTGTAATTATGAGAAATAATAACGTTTGTTCAATGGTTTCACACTTAGATAGTTAGATTATTGTATCTGATGAGGTATGCTGTCTTTCAGACCATACCCATGAAATACGCTGCTACGAAAATTATTTGAGTCTAGCATAACATTAGCTAAGACCACATCATACTAGACTGGGGAACATATTGACGCATATGATCCTTCAGATCACACCCGGGAAACATGTTGCTATGACAAACACTTGAGTCTAGCATAAAATGGCAAAGACCACATCATACTAGACTGGGGGAGGACGTATATGATCCTTTGGAGACATCCTACATATATATGTCTGCAACGGAGTATCCTCCATTGGGTTAATCCAAGCATAGTTGTAACACCCCCAAAATCAGGATTTGCGGAAGCATACATATTTGGGTGCTACAAAATCGATAATCATAACGCAAAGATATAGAGAACGGATTAAAATCCGTTTTAAAATAGTTTACATTTCCAAAGTTAATTGTCATACATAAAGTTCAATTCACTTAAAACAAAGCCCATTTAACAGGTCTGTCCCAAATCAGAGTTTAACGCATAAGCAAAAACATTTCTAGTAAACTTATGACCAATGCCATGCCCTGCCTTCAATTAACACATTCTCAAACACCTGAGAAAAATATGCCAAAAGTCAGCTAACGCTGGTGAGTTCATAGGTCTAAAATAAGCACATATGGACCATAGCAAATAATTCAGCAATCACACTCATTCTGTATGCTAACACTAAGCTCATCCAACCGAAACTAGACAAACAACATGCCAAGCTGGCATAGCAAACAAAGGGTGCCCGCGAGTGTTAATCCCCCGACACTCGGCAAAATCCGACATGGTGCACGTTCGCGTTGACCTGCTGGGCCAACCGAACGGATGAGTCACCCCTAATAGATCTATTTATATCATACGCGCTTCTCAGCAGGAACTGACGGTTGATGATAGTGGGCGCAATGAGATTTAAACATACTTAGGTTATCCACATACCAGTGTGTATAAAAACAAAGTTCAATTTGGTCCATGAAAATAGTTTTGCATATTTCTCACCCCAAGGTTTATAAAAACAATACGTATAAAAATTGGGCTA
This sequence comes from Artemisia tridentata subsp. tridentata, assembly GCA_021014915.2. Classification (NCBI taxonomy): domain Eukaryota; kingdom Viridiplantae; phylum Streptophyta; class Magnoliopsida; order Asterales; family Asteraceae; genus Artemisia; species Artemisia tridentata. The sequence goes on along the minus strand of CP139507.1, from coordinate 293,263,870 downwards.
TAAACTCACCTTGATAATAATAGCAATCTGCTAGTCAACAATAACACAGTGCAACCGCACCGACACGCGACCTAGATTAGTATGGTAAGTCTTAGCGAAACATTCGTGTTTTAAATGTTTTAACTCAGTTGAAAGGTTTACGTGTGTCAAGTGCTCGTGTATTTCTTGCTTGCTGTGTGGTAAGGTACATTTCAAAATAGTTCATCGTATAAGACTATTTGGTGATGGCTCATGGTGAAAGTGTACAGTGAAAATACGTGCGACGGAACTTCCGTGCTCAGTGCTTGTCGTCGCAAAATGTGTAAGTAATATATATATTATCGTATATATATATATATATATATATATATATATATATATATATATATATATATATATATATATATATATATATATATATATATATATATAAATAATAATTAAATATTTAATTAATTAGGGCTTATAATTAATTAAATAGGTATTGAAAAATTAATATGATAATGGTGATAGTGGGATATTATTGTATTATAAATATTATAATTATTTATAATATAATGATAATTAAAAAGAAATTTATAAGTATTTAATTTTGAGAAATTAAATAAGTGTAAGGGTATAAATATCTAAATCATATTTATAAGTCTTATAAAGTCTAAAAATATTAATTTAGAAGAATTAATATTTTTAATAATAAAATAATTCGTTTCGTCTTTTAGTCGGTTTTCATCCAAAAATATTCTAAGTGTCGAAATTTTAGAAAAATCGGGCATGACCCATTCGTTTATTCAAACTTTTCCATTTTTCCCAAGTGTTGCAATTTCCTCAAATAATCCCTTACGTTAACTATATTTGCAAAACTAGTACAAAATGTATATTTATCGTTATAACTATATTTATCGTTACGTTTACTTCTTAATTATGGTTTTGATACATAAGTCAACGTTTAGTCATAATACTTTCAAAAATCAACAAAAAGTCAACAACTACAACTTTAGGCCGAAAATCCCATTTATTTGTCTTATTGGGCTTAAGGTGTCAAAACGAGTTCAAAATGGTTTTAATCGATATATAACGTTTTAATTAGTCAAAATATTTATTAAAGGTCGAAAAATGTTCGAAAACTCATTTTTGTCATCCGAAATATTTATTGGGCCGAAAAGTCCATAATGGGTCCAATAGTCCAAGTTTAACTCAAAAACCATTTAACCCTTTTAAGTTACGATATATATATCGTTAAGTTTCTAAAAATCAATTTAACATGTTCATCACGTCGTTTGGTCAAAAAGTCAAACCAAGCCGAATTTGGGTTGGGCTCAGCCCAACTGTGTCGAGACCATTATAAGCCCACAAATAGTTTTATACCTTTAAACCCATTTAGTCCGAATAGCTTTCGTAACGATTTTTAAATAAATCAAATAAGCACTTATAAATAAGCAAAATGGTCAACAAGTCAACTAAGGCCGAAACATATTGGGCTCGACCCAATATGTGTCGTACGACCCAATCTTGACCGAAAACAAGTCAAACACAAAAAGCTATAGCTTATTCAATAAGCTATCCAAAATAATCTCTTAAGCACTAATTTCACTATTTCACCACTAGAGCCAAAATTTTATGTTTTTCAAAACCCCAATAATTATTTATTTTTATCATGTGCCGATTTATATATACACACAAACAAGTGTATATTTCGTTTTAAACTCGCGTAATTAACAATAATCACATTTGTATCATCAAACTAGTACCACAAGCAACAAGATTTACCACACAAGCAAGAAATAACCTAACTTGTACAAAAACTTCAAAAAAAGTCGAGCACCATAATATATATATCAAACCCAATCTTTTTCATTTTAGCAAAACATATACATTTAGCATTTGGTAACACTTTAGACATCAAGATAACATGAAATGAACAAGATTGAACAAGTTTTAAGAATCCTTACAATGCTTTGTAAAGAAGTCGAGACCCACAAGACAAGAAGACAACACAAGTTGCTTCAAATTTACCCAAGACACGTTCCAAATCACCCCGAGAGCTCAAAAGTACACCTTGATTATCTTGACACTCAAAGAATTTTTATAGATCTTGATTTTTAGTGTGTGTCGAGTGGGAGAAGTGAAAGAATTGTTTGGGAAGTTCTTGATGATAAAATGAGTGTGTGTTTAGTTGTCTGTTACTAATTAAGTAACCAACAAATATATCATGTGTTATCATCCACTAATAATATCAAAGTGTATCAAAATGTTTGTACCCATGTGGGGTGTTGGGCGGCAAAACAACGCATAGAGGGGGAGGGAGGATATTTTTACTCCTCGTTGGTGTATTGTGTGTCGGTTTAAGCTTAAATGTTACCCTAAAGTCCCGGTTTGACGTTTTTGGACACGTACACGCAAAATTAAGTTTTTATTGACGTTTTCGTCAGAATAATAAAAAAATATTATTATTTGCTAAAAAATGCATTTATTTGACTGCTACCATATATACTGTACCGTCGGTTCGCGTGTGGGGTTGCTTTTCCGTAAATACGAGACAGCTTCTCAGTTAAATACGAAACTTGTCAATAACTATCAGAAATAGAATAATTTACGCTTACTAACAAAAATTAAATTTTTCAGCAGTGACTATAAGCTACAGTATGCGGGACAGCTCCCAAAAATGTTCAGAAATGCTCAGAAACATGCAGTTACGCATAGAAATGATCGGCTTAAAAATAATAAACAAATATTTATTATTAACTTAAAATGTGAAAATTACCATTTGTCACAGTCTCCCCAGCTTATCGGGAAATCCGTCCCGGATTTCAATTTGCATTACTCGATGAATTCGAAAAGAGATGAGGATACTTTCGATTGATTTCATCCTCTCGCTCCCAAGTGTACTCGGGACCTCTGCGAGAGTTCCAACGGACCTTCACAATTGGGATACGACTCTACTTTATTCGTTTAACTTCCCAGTCCATGATTTCAATCGGTTCCTCGATGAAATTCAGTTTCTCATCAAGCTGAATCTCATCCAAGGGAATGGCAACATTATCATCAGATAAGCACTTTTTCAAGTTGCTGAAATGAAAAACGTCATGCACAGCGCTGAGTTCGGATGGCAATTCGAGTCGGTAGGCTACTGACCCGATTCTGGCAAGAATCTCAAAAGGTCCAATATAACGAGGGTTCAACTTCCCACGTTTAACTTCCCAGTCCATGATTTCAATCGGTTCCTCGATGAAATTCAGTTTCTCATCAAGCTGAATCTCATCCAAGGGAATGGCAACATTATCATCAGATAAGTACTTTTTCAAGTTGCTGAAATGAAAAACGTCATGCACAGCGCTGAGTTCGGATGGCAATTCGAGTCGGCAGGCTACCGACCCGATTCTGGCAAGAATCTCAAAAGGTCCAATATAACGAGGGTTCAACTTCCCACGTTTACCAAATCTTATCACGCCTTTCCATGGCGAAACCTTTAACATCACTTTATCACCCACTTGGAACTCAAGGGGTTTTCGCCTCTTGTCGGCATAGCTCTTTTGACGGTCACGAGCCGCTTGCATTCGACTCTTGATCTGCAAAATTTTCTCGGCAGTCTCGTGGACTAGGTCTGGTCCGGTAAGTTGGCTTTCACCGACTTCAGCCCAGCATATTGGCGATTTGCACTTACGAACATAAAGTGCTTCATACGGTGCAACCTTGATGCTGGTGTGGTAGCTGTTGTTGTAGGAAAACTCGGCTAAAGGCAAATGCCTATCCCAGCCATTCCTGAAGTCAATCACACAGGCTCTCAGCATGTCCTCTAACATCTGAATGGTCCTTTCACTCTGGCCATCAGTCTGAGGATGATAAGCTGTACTCATGTCGAGGTCTATTCCCAATGCGTCCTGGAGAGACTTCCAGAAGTTAGATGTGAAACGACTGTCTCGATTAGAGATGATAGAAATAGGCACACCATGCCTTGAGACAATTTCCTTCACGTACAGTCGTGCAAGTTTGTCCATGCTATCGTTCTCCTTTATAGGAAGGAAATGAGCAGATTTAGTGAGACGGTCCACGATTACCCAGATCGTGTCGTAACCGCTCGATGTCTTAGGCAGTTTGGTGATAAAATCCATAGTGATGCGCTCCCACTTCCATTCTGGAATTTCAGGTTGTACAAGTAGACCGGATGGTCTCTGGTGTTCAGCCTTGACTTTCGAACACGTTAAACATTTACTGACGTACTCAGCTATACCGGCCTTTATGTTTGGCCACCAGTATATCTTCTTCAAATCCAAGTACATCTTGTCGGATCCTGGATGGATGGAGTATTTGTATTTGTGGGATTCGTGCATGATCAAATCACGAATTCCTCCGTATAGCGGGATCCAACTTCTGTCCCCATAATACAAAACTCCAGCAGATCTCTTTACGAAGCCATTCTCATTCTCTGGCATTCCGTAAATCTTCTCACGCGGTCGGTTCTCTTCCTTGAGTGCCTCGACCTGAGCCTCAAGAATTTTTGCTGGAAGCGGTGAACTGATCGTCATTCCTAATGATCTAACTCTGAGTGGTTTGATCTGCTCTTTTCTACTGAGGGCATCGGCAACCACATTTGCCTTGCCTGGGTGATAATGGATCTCACAATCGTAGTCACTGAGCAATTCCAACCATCGGCACTGTCTCATGTTCAGCTCCTTCTGGTTCAAGATGTGTTGTAGGCTTTTGTGGTCAGTATACACCACACACTTTGGGCCATAGAGATAGTGCCTCCATGTTAGCATTGATTTAAAGTGATGGTCATTTCGTATTTAACAACTTTGTAGTGTGTCGTATGTAATGAAATAGAATAGCATATAAGGGCTTATGGTTGGACTAAGAATAGTATTTAATAGTTAAGTCCAAGTATTGTTTAAATAGTCCAATCCACAAAAGCCCAACCAAAGCCCACAGAAAGCCTTTAGGGTATCACTCTCTCACTATATATACCACTCTCCCACCTCATTTGTATGTGTGCATTAGAGAGGTAAAGGTGGGAGTGTGTGTGTGTCTTGTATTCTTCTCTCTACTCTTCTTCTTCTTAATCTAATATACATGATTCTCTTGTCTCTCTATTGTGCCGATTTCTTCTCTCAATCTATTCTATACTATATTGTGTGTGATAAAGTTGTGTTCATACATAATAACAAGTGGTATCATATAGCCAAACAACGATTTAGGATATAGTTGTGTTCGTTTTTTTCCTGATCGAAGGTGTTCAAAAGGTGGCGTTTTTTCTTCCATAAAAACGTCCACTTTTGTGTCAATATTTGATTTTTTAAGAGTTAAAGGCTAAAAAAGTTGTTATCTTTCATAGTTTTTTACGTTTGATTAGTGAGTTTTGGTTCATATCATCGATTTCTATCTTCAAAAATTTGGTGTTGTCTCGTTAAAGGTTAGAACTTTGTATCGAAATATTGGTTAAAAGAGCATAAAGGTGATAAAGGTTCGATCTTTATAAGTATTTACGAGTTTTTGAAGTTGGTTGATCATGGAAAATTGCTTAGAAGATTGTTTGTGAATCGTTTGTTGGATCTACATAGCACTTTTGTTGAAATTCCTTGTATAAGGGGTTTTGTCAAAATTGTTGGTGAATTTAGATAAAAGAGGGTTTATCTAAATTGTGGACGAATTTAGATAAAAGAGGGTTTATCTAAATTGTGGACGAATTTAGATAAAAACAAGAGTTTATCTAAATTGCGGAGTTTATCTAAATTCAAGAATTTATCTAAATTCCAAAGTTTATCTAAATTCAAAAGTTTATATAAATTGCCCTAGTTTATCTAAATTGCAAGTAACCTTCCGAATTTGACTGCTGAATACTAAACCTCAAACGATCATAAGCTAAAGACCAAAGCTTCACTACATCAACTGATCTTAACCTACCAATCACAACTCCTATTTCGTTGCAACGATCCTACATCAACTTTATCATACCAATATCCTCATCACAAATCACTTCTTTTTCGTTTACAAGATCCGTATTCATTTCACACGATTAAAATGTATTTTCTCACCAATTTCTTTTCATTAATTGACATGGATCCTCTTGTTCAATTCTTTTCTCCATATCCTAAGACTGAGAAGACGGTGACTGAGACTGAGGAAATAATGTCTGAGACTGAGAAGCTATCAACTAATAATGAACAAGACGTTGAAGAAAATGAGCTTCCAGAACACTTAATATCACTTGACTTGATATTTCCTATTACATTTGCTGCACATATGAAGCGATGGTCAGAAACGGAACGAAGTGCTGAAGCATTGTTTGAGTCTAAGTCAGATGCACCTGAAAATGCTACGGGTATTCAAATGCAAAATGCAGGGCAGTATGCTGGAAATCAGAGGGGTTAGATTGTGAATCAGAACATGGTTAGTCAAAATGGGAATTATTGTTTTGTGACTACGATTCAGAAACCTACATCTGAAATTCACAATAGTGATATTGGTAAAGATTGCAATGTCGCATTGAGATTGAAAAAGTGAAAAAGGTCAATCGTGATGTTAAGATCGTGAATGTGAAATTGACCGCTGAGCTTGAGAGGTATAAGGAAACTGAAAAAGTTTTTAAATTTAATAAAACACGACAGTCAGAATTAGAAAATGGTTACAAAAATTCCGTTTCAAGAGAAAAACAATTGCGAATCAAGTTTGACACACTCGATGTTAGCTTGAACAAGAAAATAAGATCCTTAAACGCGGAGGTTTCAGATTTACAAAACCAACTTTCTAAACAGAAATCAACTTGTTCTGATCTTGAAAAAGAAAAGAAACAGTTGAAAGCAGATTCTTCAAAACGCGAAAATGATCTTCTTGATGATATCATTGAGAAACAAGAAACAATTAAAAAGTTGGAAGGTTTGCTTGTCAAAACAGGTCATTCTGCTCAAACAATTCATATGCTCATAAAAGATCCAAACCCGATTTTGCACACAATGAAGAAAATGGCTATCGGTTGTGAAAACTCTTATACTCTCAAGAAAGCTCAGAAAGAACAGAATGTTTTGTAAAATGGTAATGTGATATTTGATAAACATGATCCTCCCGAGGTCCGGGATTCTGATGAAACGATTGAGCTTGCCGAAGAGAGTAGAATCAAAATGAAACAAAAGAACCCAGAAATAAAACCAATTGATTATAATAAGCTTAACATACTTTCTGGAGTAAATTTTGTTAAACAACAACAAACACCAAAGGTTTTCAAAAGACCAGTTGCTTCAACAAAAGTGAAGCTAGAAGATATTTGGATGATCTTAAAGATAGAGTGAAAACACTTCAAAGTATTGTTGATTCAAAAACGAATATTAGTATCAACAACTGGCATTCAAGTTTTCATAATGAAATGAAAAAGGTGTTTCAAACAGAAATTACTACTCCACTCTATAACATTAATGCGAGAGTAATTCATGTTGAAAATGCTATTTTGAAAGAAACAGCCGACTTTGTCAAGGACCACAAATCCCTGGTGAAGGAAGCTAATGAAAACATTGAACGTATCAAAGTTTTGGAAAACCACAATGATACTCTCTTCGAAGCAGTTCTGTCAACCGATATTATGTCCATTATTTACCAAACATATTCTATTGAAGACGATGAAAGACTGCGAGCTGAGACCTCTGCAATTGTTTCAAAATATGAAAATGCTCTTATTAAACTTGAAAAAGAAAATGTGTCATATTTTAAACAACTTGATCGAAAAACTGAGGAATGCAAGTATGATAAATTATCATATGAGCGTGCCTACAAGGACATGCAAGAACAAAATGATCTTTTGAGAGCTCAGCTACAAAGTCTAAAAGGGAAGGGTGTGGATACTAAGTTTGCAAAACCATCGACTACGGTGAAACCAAATGCTTCAAAACCGGTTGAAAAACCAAAAATGTCTATTTCTCAGGTTGTTCCAAAAGTCGATGAGAAAAATGATTTGTCAAAACCAGTCACTCCACATTCCTTGCCCCTCAAGAAAAGAATATTAAAGATTGATGAAAATGGTGTTGAAAATGAAAAAGCGGTTGTCGAAACACCAAAAGTAATAGCACTTGGCCTTTCTAAGAATAGTACACCAAATGTGACCACAAAAACAGTTAAGGAATCTGTTCGTTCTAATGACACGGTCCACAATCACTATCTAGAAAAAGCTAGGAAAAAGGCACAGCTTCGAAAAGACGGAATTTTAGGTACAAAACCTAGAGTGATGAATTCTATAACATTATAAGGCATTGCTAGTAGTAGTAAACCATTACCTAGGAACACTCAAAAAAAGACTAGGGATTGGCTTGCATCTAAGAGTAGTTGAACAAAAGAAAATGCTATGCACGTAGAATGCAACACTAAGTACTCAAATTCCTCTTCGAACAAGAAACAATTTCCTAATGAAAGTAGTGACAAAGTTAAGGTTGCCGTTTTAAACAAAAATGTTGAATTTGTCTGTCCTACATGTCAAAAATGTGTCTTTTCAGCTAATCATGATGCATGTGTTGCACAGTATATCAAGAAAGAAAATTATGTGCTAAGGCACAGTCCACTAAGACACCAAATAGAAACAAACCCGTTGATAAGAAACAAGAGGCTAAGACACCTAATAGGTGGATCTCTACAGGACGTAGTTTTTCTCAAAATGAGACTTCCGCTGCATCTGAAAAGAAAACAACTCCTAAATCTTGCCTTAGGTGGACTCCCACGGGAAAAGTTTTTAAAACAGTTGGTCTTAGATGGATTCCCACAGGGAAGATTCTTGATAGCTGCACCAAGACAAATAATAGTGAAAATCCTCAGGATAAGGAAGTAGAAACCACTACAACCGTTGATAGTGAACACCCTCAATGTGAGGAAACATGTACTTCTAACACTATTATTTGTGAAAATTCTTCTTTTGTGGATTCTGTGGATGCAGGTACTTGTGAAAGTGTTGAGGTTTCATACACTCGATGTGGAAAAGAAGAACTTTATGCCAACATCGCATGTGGAAATCCTTATCTTATTCCACTCTTAACTCCACTTCTACTTGTTCAAACTTAATTCTTCTTTGTGAATATTATTTTTTGAAAAAAAAACAAAAACAAAATACAAAATTTGTAAAACCAACAAAAGCAAAATAAAAAAACATTAGAAAATTTTCAAAAATAAAAAAACAATATAAAATAAAAAAAAATAAAAATATTCTTCTCACGACATGTCTCTCGTATAATTGATATTCTGTACGTATCTAGAAATGTCATTCAACAATGATACAGACATGTACAGATGCTTGAGCGAGAGTTCATTAAAATGTTTTCCAAAACATGTCATTTCTCAAAATTTTCTTCATCATGGCTTCGGAACAACTCAGTTTCGGACCTGAGCTTAATGTAATGGCTTCTGGACACATCAGTTCAGGACCCGTGCTTCAAAAGAAAGGAAAGTGCTTAATCAAAACAAAGTTTTTAAATATATTTTTGAGCACTTATCCTAAAAATCACAATGGCTTGTAAGTATTTCAGCTTACAACCCGAACTTCAAATAAAGGAAAGTGTTGTGCAAAACCAACATCTTTTTTAAACACTTATCCTAAAACAAATGAAGATAATTCTTCTAACATATCTTCAAAGATTTTCAAAATCTTCTCTATCTTGAGCACATTTCCTTCAAGATTTTTCAATGCGATTTTTCAAAATCTTTCATAAAGTGTTCAAGATAACTCCCTCCAAAACCTTTAAAATTGATTTATGCTGTACTTAAGGGGGAGTATAAAAAATGAAAAAAAAAATGTTCCAATTTCATGCTCAAATCCGTCTATCTATCCAAAAAGCTTCATTTTAATCAGTTGATATCAAAAATATCACGACATGCTATTTTTGAGGGGGAGAAGACGTGATTAAAATGTGATCAAAGTGTTCAAAGATCGAAAAGTAATGGCAGTGAGTCGAGCTCTCCAAAAATACTCAGATCTAAACCCTCGAATTTACGAAAGTTAAATGACAGTAATCGAAAAGACTTGTCCGGGACGGGTAATAATTTCAAGCTGGTTATCCAGTGATGTAAACGTGTCTCACAAAGGACTTGTCTGAGTAGAATGTACCAATTCGAGAGATTCTTCGTTTAATATGACCAGGACGGGTATTAATTTTAAGCTAGTCTAACTAGTGATGTAAACGTGTCTCGCAATGGTCATATTAACTGAAAATCAATCATTTCAAATGTGCGAACTCTACCTAACAGGTGCATTCTTATCTTAAAATGCATGAGCACATGTGAAGGGGGAGTATTTCAGAAAATGCAAAACTCTCGAAGTGTTAACTAAAATGTGTTTAATCATAAACATTTTGAGAGATTTTCACAAAAGGTTTTATGGCATGTGATCAATAAATCTAGGATAATCATGGAGTAATAAGGTGATTATGGTTAGGTTTATGTCCTATGATCCGCCAGAGCCAGAGGGATCTACCCAAAGACAATTCCAATAGATTAGAATTAGAAGTCCTTAGGAAAGATTGAAAAAAGGAGTAAATGAGAAAGGGAAAGAAGGGGTTGAAGAATGAAAAAGAAAAGTTTAATGAAAGGGTGAAAAGAAACAGCCCTCCATGAAAACTTAGGGCAGAAACCGGGTCAATACATCTGCTATCGGTTATCACAAAGTTGATACTGATATTGAAGACAAGACGTCATGGACCCAGTAACGCGCTGCATAAACCCCTCCTAGCCACTCAGATATCTCTTAAAAGATATTTGTTTCATTTCTCACGGAGAACACTGCATAATCTATCGGCCTCTCATTCCGAGATGTGTTGATATTGAAAAGGTGGCACTCTGTCCCATGCCTCCGACTACTAAAACTAAAATGCACATTATTGAGTCTAGAGCCATGAGATTCATTAAAAGATCTCTTAGGAATACGCCCAATATAATACACCTGTGTTCGCCAAAAAGGACACAAGGTGTAAAAGAGTCTTAATGAGATCTAAGGATCTTGCCATTTATATCATGATGATAATTTGTTTCAAAATGGTCTACAGTCGTGAAGTGATACTTAGGTATACTTCAGCGGCTCACTTGGATTGTGGGTATACTTCGGTATATCTGTTGTAAGCCTTCTTAAGGGCATCCGATTAAGGAATAGCCTTTGTAAGGATTAGAGAGGGTTTTCACAATATGCTGTTGATTCTCTCGAAATCTGAGCCTGTAAGTGCTGTAAATCCCGCCAAGGAGATTCCTTTCACGAATTGAGTCCTTATGATGTGGGTCTCTACTTGGATTTATCCAATGTAGTAATAACTGTCCCTAACGGGATTAGGACGACTGATTTGCCCGACCAAGGTGAATGGAATCAAAACATTCATCAGTAAAACAATCGTAGTGGTCGATTCTCTAAGAAAAGTCCACCGTGATCGATTGGTGATTTTATCTAACAACTCTTATGCAACTACTGATGAAAGTCCCCATGGAGGAAAGATCGTACACCATCATTTGATATATCAAACATCTTCACCTCCACATACTCATACTTATGAAGATCATCCTCAACAAAGCTCGAAGTAAAAATGTTCAAGACAAAAAGATTAAGTTAAAGACAAAGTGTTACGACAAAGTCAAGAAGCTAATCAAGATGTCAAGAACAAGTTCATGTATCAAGTGAGGACGACATAAGTATGAAGTTCAGAAGAAGTATGAGTATGATGGAAGATACGACGTTGTAATCCCATGAAGATGTTGATCAAGGCAAGAATAACCAAAAGACGATTACTTTGAAGATCACAAAGCATGAAGGAACGAAGTTTCAAGACTATTCTACAACGATACACAAAGCTCAAGACAATGAAGACGAAAGACCAAATCACTGGGAGCATCATTTGAATGACCATCCCTTAGGGGGAGATTGTTAGCAGTGATTTAAAGTGATGGTCATTTCGTATTTAACAACTTTGTAGTATGTCGTATGTAATGAAATAGAATAGCAGATAAGGGCTTATGGTTGGACTAAGAATAGTATGTAATAGTTAAGTCCAAGTATTGTTTAAATAGTCCAATCCATAAAAGCCCAACCAAAGCCCATAGAAAGCCTTTAGGGCATCACTCTCTCACTATATATACCACTCTCCTACCTCATTTGTATGTGTGCATTAGAGAGGTAATGGTGGGAGTGTGTGTGTGTCTTGTATTCTTCTCTCTACTCTTCTTCTTCTTAATCTAATATACATGATTCTCTTGTCTCTCTATCGTGCCGAGTTCTTTTCTCAATCTATTCTATACTATATTGTGTGTGATAAAGTTGTGTTCATACATAATAACACTCCAGATTCTAAGTGCAAACACAACTGAGCCTAACTCTAGGTCATGGGTTGTGTAGTTCTCCTCATGGGTTTTCAGTTGTCGAGAAGCATATGCTATCACCTTCTCTCTGCGCGTTAGCACGACTCCTAAACCCTTGTGTGAAGCATCGCTATGAACAACAAAGTCTTCACTACCTTCAGGTAAGGCCAAAATAGGTGCACTACACAACTTTTCCTTAAGGAGTTGAAAGGCTTATTCCTCCTTATCTCCCAGTCATATTTCACATTCTTCTGTGTTAGTTTAGTTAAAGGCTTCGCTATCTTGGAGAAACCTTCGATAAATCTTCGGTAATAATTGGCAAGTCATAAGACTTGGCGAATTTTGGTGGGTGTCGCCCAATCCTTTATTGACTCGATCTTTGCGGGATCCACGTGAATGCCTTGACTATCGATCACGTGGCATAGAAACTGCACAGTTGATATCCAGAATTCACACTTCGAAAACTTGGCATATAACTTCTCCTTCATCAATAATTCTAAGATTAGCTAGAGGTGTTCCTCGTGCTCCTCCTCATTCTTAGAATATATCAGGATGTCGTCAATGAACACGATCACGAATTTATCCAACTACGGCTTACACACTCGATTCATGAGGTCCATGAATACGGCTGGTGCGTTAGTTAGGCCGAATGGCATAACTTGGAATTCATAATGGCCATATCGGGTTCTGAATGCAGTCTTCGGGATATCCTCTTCCCAGACTCGGAGTTAATGATAATCTGATCTCAGGTCAATCTTGGAGTAAACTGATGAACCTTGTAGTTGATCGAATAGGTCGTCGATTCTCGGGAGTGGGTATCAATTCTTGATGGTTAGCTTATTCAGCTCCCGATAGTCGATACACATCCTGAAGGATCCATCTCTCTTCTTAACAAACAAGACCGGAGCTCCCCAAGGCGAAGAACTCGGTCTGATAACACCTTTCCCTGATAGTTCAGCCAACTGATCAGACAACTCCTGTAACTCCGTTGGTGCTAACCGATAGGGTGCTCGCGCTATGGGCGCGGCTCCTGGCACTAAATCGATTTGAAATTCGATCTGTCTAGCGGGCGGGAGTCCAGGTAGGTCTTCTGAAAAAACTTTCGGGAAATCCCTCATGATTGGCACATCTTCCAATCGTTTCTCTCCGGGTTCCTTCTCTTTCTTCTCAGTAACATGAGCTAGAAAGAGGTGGCATCCTTTCTCGATGCATTTATGCACCTTCGTACACGAGATGATGCTCAATCTTGACGAGCGTACACGATCGCTCTGATCTCCTTCTATTATCAGAAACTCGTTCCCGTAGGGTACTCTGACGATCTTTTCATCACAGATGATGACGACATGATATTTCGATAGCCAATCCATCCCTATGATGACGTCAAAACTACCCAACTCTACTGGCATGAGATCGATGTTGAATGGGTGGTTTAACAAGTTTAGATTGCAACCTCTTATAATGGTATCTACCCTTTCTAAATTGCCGTTAGCTAATTCTACGACAAAGACGTTGTCTAAGGTGGTTGGAGCAAGATCAATTAAGGAACTAAAAGCAGTCGACACAAAACTTCTATCTGCTCCCGTATTGAATAATATTGATGCATAACGATTATTTGAAAGAAACGTACCCATCACCACGTTCGGGTCATCCTGGGCTTCCCTTCTGCCCACAACTTAAACTCTCCCACGGGCTCCTCCTCAATTTCCCTGGTTCCCATTGTTAACTGCTGCTCCTTAGTTACCATGACCACCACCGTTTCCCTGGTTTCTGGGTTTATTGCACTCATTACGTTTATGACCCTTCTCACCGCATCCATAGCAGGTGAATTCCGCCATGCGGTTGCTAGGTGGTGCTGCTTGGGCGGTGGCTAGGGGTCTTGACCTGCAATTCTTGGACAAATGTCCCACTCTCTGGCAGTTGTGACACTTAACCGTGCACTGTCCTTTGTGGTGTAGCTTACAGCGGTTGCAAAGAGGTGCATTCCTATCATACCCCTTTTTCTCACCTGAACCTGCTGCATAAGCCTTTGCCACTTCCTGCCTTTTGTTTTGAGAGTTACCATTGTTACCCTTTGAGTGGTCTTCCCACTTTCTCTTGTTGTCAATACTCTTTTCTAGGACATCCTGCAATTCATGGTCCATCAACTTGTTGGCTATTTCCATGGTCTCATGGAGACCTGTAGCCCTTGAGGTAGTCACATCTCCTCTTATGGACTTTGGCAAACCTCCGATATACCTCTCAATCAATCGCGTCTCAGTCTCAACCATTTCAGGACGTAGCAAAGCCAGTTCCTGGAATCTCTGGTTGTAAGCAGCCATGTTGTTATTCTGCACCTTTAAGTTCCCAAAATTCTATTTCCAACTTCTTGACCTCGTTTCGTGGGCAATACTTCCTAAGCACTAACTCCTTGAAGTCATCTCACGGCATAGCATAAGCAACATCCATGTTGACAGATTTTATATAGTTGTTCCACCAGGTCAAAGTGGCATCTATGAAAGTGAAAGATGCATACTTGACCCTGTCGTCATCGTTACAACCACTGATGCGAAACACGGTTTCCAGCTTTTCAATCCACCTAGTCAGGCCAACGGGTCCTCTCTTCCTCCGAAACCTCCAACCATGATCTTTCAGAATTCAGAGTAGGTGCAGGCATGACTGTTGGTCACTGGCCTTGACGTTCCGGTGTTGGTGGTTGAGTGGTTTGTGGCTGCGAGTGCGGCGGCCACACGATCATGGACAAGTTGATCTAGCGTTGCTTGGTTCACCACCGGTGGGTTCGCCGCGGCCCTGGTATGGGCGGCGTTCTCAGCATCTCTGCCTTGCGCGGCTCTTGCCGGGGTGGCATTCTCAGCAGTCCTGCCTCGCACTGCTCTTGCTGGGGCAGGTGAGTTAGTAGTTCGCCCTCGTGTGACTCTGGTTGACTGTCGTTTGGGTGCCATTTATCTGCATCACAAGAAGATGACGATAAATGAGATCTCAATTATAGAGTGAAGGTGTCACATGAGTATATGAACATCATAGACAGAATGCAAGAATAAAGTCAACCACAGAGAAAACGATCAATTGAAATAGATAAACCAAGCTTGTTATATATATATATATATATATATATATATATATATATATATATATATATATATATATACACACATACATATATATATTGAAATAAATAGAGGTATACAAAATCACAAGCAAGGCTAATAATCCATCACTAACTGATAACTCATCAGTTTAGTGGAATACATCATCTACTGAAACTAATCTAGGCTCGGTGCTCAAATGCTGCAGTCATCTCTCCAATGGCAGCCTCCAAATGATCCACACGGTGTCTCAACTCCGGGTTCTCTCTCATCACAGCACCGATCGTATACTTAGCAGTCATGATCCTCTGCCACTGAGCGCGATCAGTACCTCGAGCTCTCCTCAACATCCCATGAATCCTGGTCAGGCCTCTACCCAAACTGATAGCCCTAAAGTCCAAATCCCTGAGCTCTCTACCATGTAACCTCTCCAGTGCCTCTAATCTGGCTCTCAGGCCAATCATCACACGTCTGTCGGAATACATCTCCTCAAACAATACACATGCATCTCTGTAAGGTATTCACAATGCAAGAAACACTTGTTTGAGGCCTTTATATGGATCGAATAGACAAGAACTAGAGAGAGAAAGTAGGAACTTCTAGAGAGAGAAATACTATGTGTATATTAGCTTGAAATGATGGGAAGTTCCAACCCTTCCCTTGCAAGGGAAGGGGTATTTATACTTACTACATAATATGCCCCTAGCGGGCTGTGGAGAGAGCTGACAGAGGGTAAAGACCCGACCCACTCCACAATACTAATAATAATAACTAAGCTACTAATAATATTACTAATGATCCTACGAGCTATGATGTGCTACTAAGTACTCGGGGTGACCGAGTCTTCAACTGAATATTTATATTCCTAACAATCTCCCCCTAAGGGAGGTCACCCCGGAAGTAATGTTCTGAATTCTAGCACTTCATCCTTGAATCTTGACTTCATAGCTCGTAGACCTTGATTCTTCAACGTCTAGAATCTTTGTGCCTTTAGCAGTGAACTTGTGATGACTGTTCTTTGTTTTGGATGATCTTTGAGTATTCTTTGAAGTTATCATCCAACATGCGTCTTCAAGTCATCTTGTGGCTTCGTCATCATGAGAAGTTGTGATCTTGGAGCCTTCTTTGAGATCATCAGCCACCGAAAATCTCTGAGCTCATCCATTGTAGTAATGCCTCCATGTGATTTGTTGTGACCGTTGGGCCCGCATGCTCACACTTTTCTAGATCATGATAGCTATCATCAGAGTTGCGGAAGCTGTGTTGAAGGTCTTTTAGCTATCATGATGTCTTTAATAATGAGTTGGAAGTATGAGCATGGAGTGTGGATTGACATGTCTCATACTGGAATCAGGAACCACCATCACCATCTTTATATGTACCTGAAATAAAACAGTTAGCAATAAAGTTGGAGAACGAATATGGCTTTGTCATTCGTTCGGTGTGGTTGGATTAACCTTCGGATCCGTGAGGACCGACCTGTGATCAGGTAGAATTCCCTTTAAAGAGAATTCTCCTTGACAGGAATTTCCAGCTTGTTGTAAAGACTCATTCAATGAACTAACATTGGACTCGTCTTACAAGCATGTTCTCATACCGGAACGTCTCAAAGCAGACAACACGGTTGAGTGAATCAATGAATTGAATACCCACTGATTGATGAGAAATTGATTAGAAAAATCACTCGCGTGTTACTAGATAAACAATTTTTATGTAACACGACGAGGGTTTTACACATTAAATCACATTTCTGTCATAAATACTTTTGTTTGAAAATTTTCACAATCAATGCGCTCGAAATTCATTAGATGAGCACATTGAAGGGTTTTCCAAAAGCATTCGTCAATCCATTTCGTGGAACAAGTTTGATTCAAATGTGAATCGCCCCATTGTTTCATTCCAGTTGTCACAGGTTTGATCCATGAAGGATCTCACATGTCACCCACCAAGAGCTCGTTTGATGTTGGCTCTAGAAGGATTTCCATCTTCATTGTGATTACTTTAAGTATCACTCGGATGTTCTGGCAATACCACAAGGATAATGCGTAGGACTCTTCATATATATTTTCTTGCTTTTCACGGTGTATGAAACAGCAAGCATATTGGAAATGTGTCCTAATGAGATTAATTGATGATCTCTTGGCTCTAGACTCAATAGTGCATTTTGATTTAGTGATCGGAGGCTGGAGAGGACTGCCACCTTTTCAATATCATCTAACTCGGAGTGAGAGAGACGATAGCAATGTATTGATCTCCGTGACAAGTGAAACAAGAGTCCTTTGAGGGACCTTGAGTGGCTAGGGAGGGTTGTGATCCCAATTGATTTAAATATGTTTAGAAAATTTAGGAGAAAATGTGGCCAGGTTTAATATATTCTGATTACGAAGCATACAATGCTCCCCCTCAAACCAAGAGAGAGTGTCACTGCTGATGTTGCACAATGTTTAAAAAAGGTGTCCAAATTTGAACAAATAAACTCCCCCTCAATTAATGACCCGTTTTCTATTTAAAGAGCTATAGTCATTCAATTGAGTGATAAGTATTTGTGAAATTTAAGTCCATTTACCACCTTGTGAAACACCAAAACTCTCTTGAAGAATCATAGAACTGAAAGAGTTCATGGTGCAAAGAAGACTTCTCTTCTTATACGCGAAATGATGCACTGAACCGTACATCAAATCGGGGAAACATGGATATAAAGTAATCCATGCCCAGGTGAACATCACCTGGTTGGAGGAACAGCTGTCTTTTTGGTGACATGCTTTCCCCATTGTACAGCGCGGGTTGCAGTATGAAGTAACTGCAAGCCGTTTAGACATGTTTTAACAATCCATTTTAACTTCTGCTCGAGCTTCATTTAAAGACCCGTGCCATTATTGAATGACATTTCTAAGTCCGTAAATGTTATCGATAAACAGAAGACATGCCTAGGTGAAACTATTTTTGGCATTTTAATATATATAATATATATATATATATATATATATATATATATATATATATATATATTATATATATATATATATATTTTTTTTTTTTTTAATTTTTATGGTTTTTTCTGGATTTACGCATCTCTATTTACAATTTGCAGGTTTTCTATAATTTTCTATATACAATATGTTTTAAGATATGTACAGACTATATTATTCAGTTTAAGACGATGATGAAATGAATACCGAAATGAGGATACGTTCAGTATGTTGTAGAAATCTGAAGTCATCAACTCTTAAACTTTCACCACCAAAGCTTTCAAGGCTCCTGAACAATCGACGGAACTTGAGCCTTCCCAATGTACAGCTTTGATAGCTTCCCCCCAAACCGACAATCTTCTTACTGAGCAGATTCTAAGCTCTCTTTCAAGCTTACATAAGGTAAGTGTACAGCGGAAACCGTAGCAAACCACATCAAGTATTGCTGCTCCTTTTTAAGAATAATCATCGTGATTCTCCGTTCGGGGATCCTCAAATAGATCAGCAACGAATCATCTCACATTTGAATAATTCTTCTCACATTTCTTCCCGCTGAAGACTGAAGTAACGCATACCAACAGTATCCAGAGACCACTTCCCCTAAGTAATTGAAGAGATGCAGCCAGTCTCGATATATGAAGCCCAAAAACCCGAAGTACACACTCAATTCCATTAACGAAGTCGACAAAGCATCATCAAGATCAATTAAGACCCGAAAATCCCCTTATCTCCTTTTTAATCATACCTAAGGACTTCTACACTAACTAGTGGATTGTCCCTGGGTAGATCCCTCCGGCTCTGGCGGGATCGTGGGAACTTGAGCCTAACCTAACCATCCTTATAACTCCATAAATTAATTAAAATGGTCGGTCTTTAGTATTCATCCACGATAGCCAAACCAAATCTTTGAAAAATCTCTCAAAGTGTTCATGATTCTGAAACACATTTTTGCAAACACTTGAGAGTTTTATCTTTTTCAAATGCTCCCCCTCAACATGTGCTCGAGTGATAGTTTTATAAACTTGCACATGTTAGGTAGAGCTCGCACTTTTTGAATTGATCCACTTTCAGTGAACATGACCGATTCGAGACACGCTTACATCACTAGATATACTAGCTTGAAATTATTACCCGGCCTGGTCAAGTCCACAGAAAGTTTCTCGAAATGGTACTCTCTACTCAGATACATCTTTTTCGAGACACGCTTACATCACTGGTTAGACCAGCTTGAAATTATTACCCGGCCAAGACGTATCCTTTCGATTGATGACAATTCAAGTTTCGTCAATTCATTGGTGAAGTCTGAGCCTTGCTCACGTGAGATGCCCAAATCCTTAATGTTTTGTTAAAACCATTTGCTCCCCCTTAATATGTGCATCGATATACGAAAGATTTTAGCACATATGGAAGAGCTTGCTTTTATGACCAAAACGTTTTGCTCCCCCTTAATATGTGCCTTGATATACAAAATGGTTTAGCACATACGGGAGAGCTTACATTAACTTCCAAATCATCACATTTTATTAGAATTTCATATATAAATCACATTCTCTCCCCCGATCAAAAATTTTCAAACCTTTTGAGATTTGTGATCCCAATTGATTTAAATAATAGTTAATGTGGGAGAAAATGTGTCCGATTTAATATATTCTGATGATAAGAACATACTGAGCTCCCCCTTAATCTAAGAGGGAGATTCACTGCTTTATATGCACAAGATATTTATGACACAAATGATATTGACCTTTTTGCGTAGATGATGTAATCACCCACTTTTTTGAGTGAGTCAGTAGTCAACATCGATTATCCATCCACCAACAAATCTTCTCAAGTATTGTCGATCCCCACTTGGCGAGATCTGAGTAAGTACTTCTTTGTTGAAATGATGGTGGTGGAGGTGAAGGTGTTGTTGTTGTTGTTGTTGCTGCCGATGTTGTTGTCGTGGTGAATTCCGAGCCAATCAATAGAGTTTGAACGTCTGATCAAGTGGTTAGAATGGGAACTTGCACATTCATTTAGGCCATGGAATCTGCATAAGAATATCAACACAGATATACATACATACAGATACACTATTCCTTAATAGCTACCCTTCAGCAGCTTGCCACATTATAATACCAAGTTCATCTTATAATCAAACCATAATCAGGAACTACGTCAAACCACTATCTAGCATGAAGAGCAAATAGCAATCATGAACATGGCAATTCACACGGATTTCAATATTCAATTCAGGATCTTAGGAACATGATTCTCACATAATAGCAATCTACCTAAGCGAATCCTGAGAACATATGCACAATATCAACAACAATTAAGCAGCAGAGACAAATAACATTTGAAACTCATTCACTTAGTTCATACAAATGTCAGTGGAGCATTCAAGAACATCAAACACATCGGGTTTTCTAACTTCTTTTAGATTTTGAGTTTTGATGTATCTAGGGGATTAAACGAGGATTCCAAAGAGATACAAATGAACCTTCTAGTTATATGAAGCTAGGATACTACAAGCAAATTGAACATAATGTCCTAAACTTTCTATCAACTAACAGACTTGGTCATTTGATATATTTAAGCAATATCCTCTTCAACTAATACCCCATTAACTGCAAAACCTTTTCTAAGAGTCATGAATTAATCAAGAAACCCGTTTGATGATATAAAATTTGAATTCACTCTCCCCCTCAATCAATGACCCATATTCAAGTTAAAGATTTGTGGTCGTTGATTGAGTGACAAATTTTTATGCATAATCCAAGTATAAACAAATTTCATACAACACATATTCACCAAGTGTCTCACAAATAATTTTCAGAAGAATCATAGAATGAAAACTATTTGTTATACTAAGAAGATTTCTCTTCTTTTACAAGATAAAGTGCACTCAAGCGTACACTTTTCTTTTCTTTGAAGAACGAGGCCTGCACTGATGTGTACAGACGTCATAATGTTGAAGAGCGAGGCCTGCACTGATGTGTACAGACGTCATTATGATGAAGAGCGAGGCCTACACTGAGGTGTACAGACGTCATTGTCGTTGATGTTCATCAAGCTTGAATTGTTTGAACCCCTTCATCATGAGATATCACTCTTTTCGGCACCCAAACTCTGAGACTTTCCTTAATACAAGGCCTGAACGATGTACCTGCACTTAAGTAAAGACTTCCTGCATTGACATTAAGAGTTTGTTTGCATTTATATGGGTTAGTGATATCAAAATTTAGACCATTTGGGTTTTCACTGTCAGCCTTGGTTTCGCACTTAGTGAACATCTTTCGAATAGGTATCCACCTAAGACCAACAATCTTAAAAGTTCTACCCGTCGGTATCCAACTAAGGCAAGATCTAGGAGTGTTTGGTTTCTCATGCACAGCTACAGACTTTTTGGGAGAAAACCTTTGTCCTAGGGTAACCGGCCTATTAGGTTTCTGCATACACCTCTTTGGTTCTACGGGCTTGTTGTTGTTTCTAGTCTTAGAGGATGGAACCTTGGCACGTTCATTCACTTCCTTCAGGAGTTTTGTTATACAATCATCATCATGGGTTGCATTGAAAACACATTTCTGACAAGTTGAGCAAACAAAGTGTTTGGAATCAGAAAAAGATCTAGGGTTCTTAGAGTGATCGGCTACGGGAATTGCCTTAATTGGCACGCAACTACTCTTAGAAACAGGCAAATTCCTAGACTTTTCATGTGTGTTTTTCTTAGCGTCCACTAGGTTTTGATTCTGAACAATGTCTTTATGTCTAACATGTTCCTTTGGTGTCACAAGTGACACACGCGTTAAACTAATCCTAGAAGAACTAGAAGCACTCATGTGATGTGGTTTTGCAATAGCATATTCCTTTTCACTAGGTCTAGACTGTGAAGTGACTGGTTTTGACAAAGTTTTTTCCGCATCAACTTGGGAGGCAAACCGTGTTTTTGAAACATTTGACCGTTCAGATCAAAACGCAGTCAGTTGTCTAACAACTGATTGTTTTCTAAGTGGTGGTTTCCCCAAGATTGATGGTTCTGCAAACTTAGTATTCACACCATTTCCTATCGATTTTCTTAATTCGTTTTTCAACGCTGCAATTGCAAAACCCTTTTCCTGAAG
Organism: Artemisia tridentata subsp. tridentata; assembly: GCA_021014915.2. NCBI lineage: Eukaryota > Viridiplantae > Streptophyta > Magnoliopsida > Asterales > Asteraceae > Artemisia > Artemisia tridentata. The sequence continues at coordinate 293,241,439 of CP139507.1, read as the reverse complement.
TTGAGCCTTGAATTCATCATTTTTAGTAATCAAAGAGGTAGTTTGCTCTACATTCTTAGTTTTTGTTTCTTTGATTTTATCACACAGTTCTTTGCAATGACTTTTCAACGACTCATTATCGTTAAACAATTCAGCCACTTTATGTTCTAATTCTGCATTTATTGTTGCAACAACATCATTTTCATGTTTAGTCCTAACTTCATTAAGCATGTCACGCATCTCAGTCAATCTGTTTTTTAGGTTTTTGATCGTTAAGTTTTTAGCTTCTAGCTGAGCTTTCAAATCATTTATCATAAAAAATTCACGGAATTCAGGGAGTTCCGGATTTTTACATGGTAGTTTAGTTTGAAAATGTTCTTCCTTATGTTGTATTTCAACTTCAAGAGAAATACAATGTTTTTCAAGCTGTGAAAATCTTTTTGAAAGTTCATTATAAACTTCTTTTTCAACCATATCATTTGATTTGAAAAACTCAGCCGTAGGCAAAGAACTCGACGTATTATCATGTTCATGTTCAGCATCCTGATCAATTTCTCCCCCCTTATGACTCATATTTGTTGAATCAGAGGTAATATTGCTATCAGTCTTTTCCAACAGATATGTGTCATAAGTAAGTTTAAGATGATCAGTATGTTGTTGTTCATTAGAAAGAGCATTATCTAGATAAGACAGATGTACCACAGCAGATTGTGCTTGGTGATTTTCAGGTACGTAGGCTGCATTCTTGTCTGATCTTGTGCTGTCACCTCTTGTGCTGTCACCATCATCAAACTTGTCTGATCTTGTTCCATTCCCCATTTGTTTAGCCCTTTCATCAATAAACCTATTAACATTACTCATCAATTGTAGTAATGTAACTCTGAACACGTCAACCTCGAATCCAGTGTAATTAGCAAAACACCCTTTTGTCATCTGACTGTCATAGTCATAGTCCTTAGTGTATTGCGAGTCAATGAACACCTGGAGTTGGTTATTGATCACACTGAAAGCTGCTCTGGATCTTGCTTCAGAGAATTCTTCTTTGTCAAGTTGTTGTTCAAGTTGATCTAAATATAGAGTCATTTCGACTGTGAAATCATGAACATCTTGACCAAAGAGTGCTGTGAAAGCCCGTGTGTAACCCATCACGTATTCAGATTTATCAAACAGAAACTTGAGATGTGAATGAAGTAGACGAAAACATTCGATGCGACTTTCCTTTGCATTAAACAGCATAAGTGATGATGAAGCTCTTTCTCTTGTAATTTCGGGCACGAAGATTCCACATTGGTATTATCAGAATCACACACGTACATTTGTTGTCCAGAATTGGAAATCATTTGGTTATCATATGTGTCGTACAACTTGAGTACCTCAGATATGAAGGAATCTGAAGTAGTAGACATGATGTAACCGTGCACGGGATTTTACAATTCTATGATTTAAACCGAGAAATAGATTCTTTCGCGGGGTTTTACAAAATCAAGAATAAACCGTGAAATGATGCTTGATATGTGTTATGATGACTGTTGGATTGTTGCACTATTGTTAAGTTGTGATTTGGTTTGGTTGATGCAAGTTGTTACAGCGAAATTTTGGTCTGAAAAACTTAGAAACTCAATAACTTCATTCTGGAGCGATTTCAGGCTTCGAAAGTTGGGTTGAATGAATAAATTAATTCAACGTGTCCTCTGTGGATACAAAAGTTATGGCCGTTTGAAGTTTTAACGTAAAAAGTCAACTTTGGTCAAACCGCCACGGACAAATAGCACCTCTGTGGATACAAACCGCCTAGACAAACCGCATCCACGCCGCAGAGACAAACCGCGTAGACACAAACCGCATACACGCCTCAGAGACAAACCGCGTAGACACAAACCGCATACACGTTGCAGAGACAAACCGCGTAGACACAAACCGCATACACTCCTCAGAGACAAACCGCGTAGACACAAACCGAATACACTCCTCAGAGACAAACCGCGTAGACACAAACCGAGTACACGCTGCAGAGACAAACCGCGTAGACACAAACCGCGTACGCGCCTTAGAGACAAACCGCGTAGACACAAACTGCCAAACACGTCACTTTCAATGCTTTTTGTCCTTTTGCCTAAACTAGTAATAAGACAAACCGCGTCCTCTAAGTGACACAAACCGCGTCCAAGAACTTGTCCAAACCACACAAACCGCAGCCAAGAACACTTGAATAAACACCCACGAATCACCCAAAAACACCACACAAATCTTAAATCTGTGAATTCAAGCACCAAATACTACTCTTATACTGTTCCTAAGCTAGAAAGTACAAGGTATAACAACTTCTAATCACTAAACAAGGCACAAAATGAAATTTTTGTAACTTTTCAATTCGAACTAAAAAGCCTCAAAAATTAAACAAATCCGTGAATACCAACTCTCATGGACCTAACCATGGCTCTTGATACCAATTGTAAGGTATTCACAATGCAAGAAACACTTGTTTGAGGCCTTTATATGGATCGAATAGACAAGAACTAGAGAGAGAAAGTGGGAACTCATAGAGAGAGAAATACTATGTGTATATTAGCTTGAAATGATGGGAAGTTCCAACCCTTCCCTTGCAAGGGAAGGGGTATTTATACTTACTACATAATATGCCCCTAGCGGGCTGTGGAGAGAGCTGACAGAGGGTAAAGACCCGACCCACTCCACAATACTAATAATAATAACTAAGCTACTAATAATATTACTAATGATCCTACGAGCTATGATGTGCTACTAAGTACTCGGGGTGACCGAGTCTTCAACTGAATATTTATATTCCTAACAATCTCTGTCAACTGTCCCAATCCGCCTCTCAACACTCTGAATGTGGTTAGGCTGCTCTAACCTCTCAATCTGATCTGAGTGCACATCAAGCAAACTGGCATGGTTCGCCAGCTGAATCCATACCTGCTCCATGACACTAGGCTCCTCGAGCTCGGCTGGCGAGGCTGGTAGAAGTGGAAAAACCACTGGTGATGGAAGCGGAGAAGGTATCGGACATGGAGGTGGCACAAACGAAGGAGATGATGGAGTATACTCCGGACTAGCTGCACGCACACCCTTGCTGGTATCACAAGTAATATCAATCCACTAGGTATCACTCAAATCCTGTATCTGGGCAGCCCTGGAGCTCTACCCCACCTCAAATACCCCCTATACATCCTCCATGATGCCCTTGCCATCCCGTGGCATCATCACCTGATCTAGATCCATCAGTACCCCTCTGTCCCTGTCAACACATGCACAAACAGGAGCGTGCTCGACGGGTGCTGTCACTGCTGGTGTGGGCTCTACCTGAACCTACACTGGATCCTCATCCTCATCAGAGTAAGACTGAATAGACCTCCGCAATCTCTGATAGGGAGGGGAATGATCTGGAGATGACATAGGTGACTGAGATGATGGTGAAGTAGAGGTACCCGTGTAACCATAACAGGTCCTCCTGAGTTGTGAGGAAAGCACAGATGATAGCTGGATGCGACGTCCACAGACTCGCCTATAAGAACCCCGACATCTAGTACGTAGGGTAGTCTGAGTATGCTGGGTGAGGGTGTAAAGCTGAGCTGGAGATGAACGATGAGCTGTGGCATAGCGGGGTAGGTATGGTGAGGTAGATGCTGGAGTGGTGTGTGTAGGCTGAGCAGCTGCTCTGACAACCTCCATCAACGGGTCATCCGGAAATGGAACTGGTCGTCGATGCGGGGAAGTGTGTCCAGCAGCAAGTACCTCATCACGAACATCGGAAGGGAGAGACATGGTCTGTGACAAATACGGTGTGGCATGTGTAAGTATATAGAAAATACTTATATCATATAAGTTAAGTAAAATACTCCAACAACATAGTATAACACTTAATCTGGTTATAGTTTAGGGTTTTTATACACCTAGTTCTCTATAACCTAGGCTTTGAATACCAATCTGTAACACCCCCAAAATCAGGATTTGCGGAAGCATACATATTTGGGTGCTACTAAATCGATAATCACAACACAAAGATATAGAGAACGGATTAAAATCCGTTTTAAAATAGTTTACATTTCCAAAGTTAATTGTCATACATAAAGTTCAATTCAATTAAAACAAAGCCCATTTAACAGGTCTGTCCCAAATCAGAGTTTAACGCATAAGCAAAAACATTTCTAGAAAACTTATGACCAATGCCATGCCCTGCCTTCAATGAACACTTTCTCAAACACCTGAGAAAAACATGCCGAAATTCAACTAACGCTGGTGAGTTCGTAGGTTTAAAATAAGCACATATTGACCATAGCAAATAATTTAGCAATCACACTCATTCTGTATGCTAACACTAAGCTCATCCAACCGAAACTAGACAAACAACATGCCAAGCTGGCATAGCAAACAAAGAGTGCCCGCGAGTGTTAATCCCCAGACACTCGGCAAAATCTGACATGGTATACGTTCGCGTTGACCTGCTGGTCCAACCGAACGGGGGAGTCACCCCCAATAGATCTATTTATATCATACGCGCTTCCCAACATGAATTGACGGTTGATGATAGTGGTCGCAATGGGATTCAAACATGCTTAGGTTATCCGCATACCAGTGTGTATAAAAACAAAGTACAATTTGGTCCCTGAAAATAGTTTTGCGTGTTTCTCACCACAAGGTTTATAAAAACAATACGCATAAAAACGGGGCTATAAACTCACCTTGATAATAATAGCAATATGCTAGTCAACAATAACACAGTGCAACCGCTCCGACACGCGACCTAGATCAGTATGGTAAATCTTAGCGAAACATAAATGTTTTAACTCAGTTGAAAGGTTTACGTGTGTCAAGTGCTCGTTTATTTCTTGCTTGCTGTGTGGTAAGGTACATTTCAAAATAGTTCATCGTATAAGGCTCTTTGGTGATGGCTCATGGTGAAAGTGTACGGTGAAAATACGTGCGACGGAACTTCCGTGCTCAGTGCTTATCGTCGCAAAATGTTTAAATAATATATATATATATATATATATATATATATATATATATATATATATATATATATATATATATATATATATATATATATATATTTAATAATTAAGTATTTAATTAATTAGAGCTTATAATTAATTAAATAGGTATTATAAAATTAATATGAAAATGGTGATAGTGGGGTATTATTATATTATAAATATTATAATTATTTATAATATAATGATAATTATAAAGAAATTTATAAGTATTTAATTTTGAGAAATTAAATAAGTGTAAGTTTATAAATATCTAAAAAATATTTATAAGTCTTATGAAGTCTAAAAATATTAATTTAGAAGAATTAATATTTTTAATAATAAAATAATTCGTTTCGTCTTTTAGTTGGTTTTCATCCGAAAATATTCTAAGTGTCGAAAATTTGGAAAAATCGGGCATGACCCATTCGTTTATTCAAACTTTTTCATTTTTCCCAAGTGTTGCAATTTCTTCAAATAATCTCTTACGTTAACTATATTTGCAAAACTAATCCAAAATGTATATTTATCGTTATAACTATATTTATGGTTACGTTTACTTCTTAATTATGGGTTTCGATACAAAAGTCAATGTTTAGTCATAATACTTTCAAAAGTTAATAACTAAAACTTTAGGCCGAAAAGCCCATTTATTTGTCTTATTGGGCTTAAGGTGTCAAAACGAGTTCAAAATGGTTTTAATTGATATATAACGTTTTAATAAGTCAAAATATTTATAAGAGGTTGAAAAATGTTTGAAAACTCATTTTTGTCATCCGAAATATTTATTGGGCCGAAAAGTCCATAATGGGTCCAATAGTCCAATTTAGCTCAAAAAATATTTAACCCGTTTAAGTTACGATATATATATCGTTAAATTTCTAAAAATCAATTTAACATGTTCATCACGTCGTTTGGTCAAAAAGTCAAACCAAGCCGAATTTGGGTTGGGCTTGGCCCAACTGTGTCGAGACCATTATAAGCCCACAAATAGTTTTAATCCTTTAAGCCCTTTTAGTCCGAATAGCTTTCGTAACGATTTTTAAATAAATCAAATAAGCGCTTATAAATAAGCAAAATGGTCAACAAGTCAACCAAAGCCGAAACATATTGGGCTCGGCCCAATATGTGTTGTACGACCCAATCTTGACCCAAAACAAGTCAAACACAAAAAGCTATAGCTTATTCAATAAGCTATCCAAAATAATCTATTAAGCAGTAATTTCTCCATTTTTCCACTAGTAGAGCCAAAATTTTATGTTTTTCAAAACCTCGATAATTATTTATTTTTATCATGTGCCGATTTATATATAAACACAAACAAGTGTATATTTCGTTTTAAACTCGCGTAATTAACACTAATAACATTTGTATCATCAAACTAGTACCACAAGCAACAAGATTTACCACACAAGCAAGAAATAACCTAACTTGTACAAAAACTTCAAAAAAAGTCGAGCACCATAATATATATATCAAACCCTAGCTTTTTCATTTTAGCAAAACATATACATTTAGCATTTGGTAACACTTTAGACATCAAGATAACATGAAATGAACAAGATTGAACAAGTTTTAAGAATCCTTACAATGCTTTGTAAAGAAGTCGAGACCCACAATACAAGAAGACAACACAAATTGCTTCAAATTTACCCAAGACACGTTCCAAATCACCCCGAGAGCTCAAAAGTACACCTTGATTATCTTGACACTCAAAGAATTTTTGTAGATCTTGATTTTTAGTGTGTGTCGAATGGGAGAAGTGAAAGAATTGTTTGGGAAGTTCTTGATGATAACATGAGTGTGTGTTTAGTTGTGTGTTACTAATTAAGTAACCAACAAATATATCATGTGTCATCATCCACTAATAATATCAAAGTGTATCAAAATTTTTGTCCCCATGTGGGGTGTTGGGTAGCAAAACGACGCATAGAGGGGGAGGGAGGATATTTTTTCTCCTCGTTGGTGTATCGTGTGTCGGTTTATGCTTAAATGTTATCGTAAAGTCCCGGTTTGACTTTTTAGACACGTACACGCAAAATAAAGTTTTTATTGACGTTTTTGTCAGAATAATAATAAAATATTATTATTTGCTTGAGAATGCATTTATTTGACTGCTACCATATATACTGTACTGTCGGTTCGCGTATGGGGTTGCTTTTTAGTAAATACGAGAAAACTTCTCAGTTAAATACGAAACTTGTCAGTAACTATCAGAAATAGAATAATTTATGCTTACTGAAAAAAATAAACTTATTCAGCAGTGACTGTAAGCTACAGTACGCGGGACATCTTCAAAAAATGTTCAGAAATGCTCAGAAACATGCAGTTACGCATAGAAATGCTCTGCTTAAAAATAATAAATAAATATTTATTATAAACTAAAAATGTGAAAATTACCATTTGTCACAATAGTAGGTGGCCTCCTCCGCTGGATGATAACGGAGGTTAGCTTAGTTCCTCCGAATAGTCTATGTCTAACGGAGGTTAGCTTAGTTCCAGAGGTAATGACGAGTACCGGAGGTAGCCCCTATCCTCCGCTGGATGATAACCATGGTAGGATACGACAAGGGTGTTGTTGACGTATATGATCCTTCGGAACCATCCGAAGGATATAAGTCTACAACGGAGGTATCCTCCATTGGGTTACTCCAAGAATAATAGGTGGCATCCTTCATCCATTGGAACGGTGATAACGCTCGATTTATACATATATTTTATAGCGTTATTTATTGTTTTATTATTAGTTCTTGTGGACTTTTGATACTTAAATGTGAAAATAAATTGAAAGTTCACTTGAAGAATGATCGTAAGACGAATGCAGAATTGAAGCTCTTATCTCAAAGAAAAACATGTTGTGGATAAAAGTGAAAACATAAGCTAAGTCTAATAGTTCAAGTGCCAAAGTGCACCGGTTTTAGTTCCAAGTGCGTGTACTTTTGGTTCAACGGTCAAATATGAAGTCAAAGTCAAGCCCAGCTAATCCAGTTATCGAAACACCCCAATAACAGAAGTGCGCCGATTTTGATTATAAATGTGACGGACTTCTAGTGTAATTATGAAACTTTGGTGCCAAGTTTATCTTGAAGTACACCGGTTTTGTTTATAAGTGTGGTGCACTTCTGCGACTGATCATATTTTGCACTTCTCCAATGCATGAGTTGAAAAAAGGATAAAGATGGGTTAAAATTAGGTTGATGCATTTGTTGGGCCAATTAAGTGCCCAATAGTCTTCGATTAGGATTTGAATTAAAATACCCTAATTGTAAACTAGTCCATGAATAGAAAGTACTCGTATTCAGGGAGTCATCTTAAAGAAGTTCTTCAGATTCTAAGAAAAGACTCAACACACCTTGAGGCGGATCTCAGAGAGTGAAGGTGAGAACCAAGAAGAAGATGATGAACTTAGTGAGTGACGACAATAACTCACTGACTCCCCTGAAGATCTCCTTAATAGTGAAGACATTCTGAGACTTGGATACTTTTGAAAAGTATCGAAGTTACTAAATTATAGGCGAGAACTTCCTTGGGAAGATAAGTGTAAAGCACTTATCGGAAAGTCAAGAAATTACTAAAGTTGGTATAAAAAGTAGAAACAGTTGTTAACAGTGTTCCCAAAAGTAAGGTTAGTCATATCCTAGGAATGCAAGGATTGTACTACACCTAGGGGTGGCAATCGAGTCGTGTTCTAGTTACCTATTTAGGTTCGCTAGTTCGCGGGTTATTATATCCTTTACCCAAACACGCCCCACTTACTAATCGTGTCAAAAAAACTGAACCCTAACCCAAACCTGCATCACACGTGTTAATACAAATAAACCATAAAAACTTTTATTTATATTTTATGATCTTCTTATGTTTTGTCGATAACAAACGTAAACTCATTTTAACGAGATAAATAAAATATGTAAAACTTTGAGCCAAAATGTTTACTAACTCATTTCACTAAACAAATAAATCTTTAAACATGTTTAGTTAATAGTTTACATAAAACCAAAACCATTTTATAAAAACACTTAAGTAACTTTGGTTACTTACATTTTATAGAATACATATGTAACTTGTAAAATAAACTAGTAAAGACTTGGACCATCCATGACCCAAAACCCAAGTCAATAACCCATGACCCATGGTGTTTGACCCAAAACCCATGACCCATTGCATGACATCATGCATGACACCAAAAATGGGTAAAACCCATAACCCATGTCCCAAAGTCCATAACCCATGACCCAAGATATCTTTGACATCATACATGACATCACATGACCCATGGACCTTAACCCATAACCCAAAACCCGGAATTGTAATCTAAAATCCGGACTGGTACTACCAGATACCCGGATCTCTTGCTTTACATTGGCCGGATCCCTTTGGTAAGGAATCCGCCGGATCAGAGTGAACAGTGCTCAGTTTTGCCTATAAATAATGAGCCATTTCTCTCTTGTTTCTCACCCCACTTAGAGACATCTTCTTTCTATGTTCTAAGTTCTTTTATCTCAGATCTAATGATCTTCTTTGTAGCCTTTCTCTTAGTGATTCTCTAGGTTCCTCTTAAACGTGAGATCACGACCTCTAGAAGACTTACACGCTCAAGACATGGGTTGCTAGGATTCTTCATCTCCACAAGATCACAGAAGTGTTTCTTATTTTCCTCTCCTCTCTATGTGTCTTAGATGTGTTGTATAGATCGGTGTAGAAGGACGTGGGTCCTTATGATGTGTTTTGCTAAGTAGGTGTTGACCGGGTTGTGGTTCCCCCATTATAATGGATCCCGGTATCTAGCCTTGTACCGGATAAAGTGTAGGCGACGAAGGTTTGGTTCTACCTTGTATAAAGAACCCGGTATTTAGCTTTGTACCGTATAAAGTGTAAGCAACGTTGTGAAGGCTTCTCCGTCGGTGAAAGGAGTTTGTGTTGTGTAGTGTTTACGGAACTCTCGAGTTGGGTACTCGAGGAGTGGAGTAGGGCAAGGAAGGAGTCCTTGTATCCGAACCACTATAACTCGTGTTGTGGTTGTGTCTCTCTAACTCTATCTCGTAGTTTAGTTTATATGCTTTTCTTTCTATCAATATCCACCCCCCCCCTTATAGTTTTCTACAATTGGCATCAGAGCTTCGTTACCAAGTTTCTTAGAGTATATTATACTTTAAAAACTTGAAACGATCCGTGTATGTTTGAAAACTACAAAGAAGATAAATTCCTTGTAAACACTAACATCAAAAGTTATTTCATACAAAAAGGCATAATACTTTTGTATTGGATAATGATAGTTAAGATAATACATAGTATATTTTATTAAATCACTACTATGATTCTAACATATTTTCTTTAAGAAAATTTTGTGTTAGGAAGCTTTTTAAAAAAAGCTCATGAAGTATTGCTCATCTAGGAGTGCTTACACCCTCCAAGATAATGTGTCAAAGGTATGTTCATCTATCACATAAAGTGTTGCTTGCTCATAATTGAAACATGTTGATGGATATAGTACTATATTTATTTGATATGTTTATAGAAAACATGATATATATTTCAAAACTTTTCATACATCTATTACTTTCAAAAGTATCATAAAAATAAAACTTACCCCAAATCACAACTTTCAAAATCATCAAGAATGGTATTCTATATCATTCTTTCTTAAACCTGATTTTTCATCATCAAAAGATGAAATGAAGACATCTATAAACCTCCTACACTTATGAGCATCATAAAAAAACGCTCGCAGCACTCATCTACTCTCGACTCAAAAGTCACTCACAACGACTTATCTCTTCTTGTACCGCCTTCTCTACCTTCGTGTTGCCTTTTTAAGAACATAATTACTTTCTCGTCTTGATCTATCGTTTTAGCTATCTAAAATCTTTATCTAATCTATTCGCTTTTAAACTCATCTGTTAGGTTTATTAGTCTTAATCTATCTTAAAAATATGTAAAATAAGAACTAGTAGCTAACGATACAAATACTCTTAAAATATTTGAACAACTGTCTTCCCGGATCCTTTCATTATAACGGGCCGGATCCCTTATGAAAAGGATCTGGCGGAACCGGCACATCAGACACCAGTTTTAAATCTTTCGAACTTAATAGTCAGCCCTCTTTTCCCTCTCTTCATACCAAAACGACTAAAATCAAATAATCTCTCATTCTAGGGTTCCAACTTCCTCCATCACCATCTCCTAATCATCTTTGTAAGTAATTATATTAACTATCTTAATTTATCTTTTAATTTTATTTTAGGGATTTTGTTCATCAAAATTGGATACAAATGGGTTTATGCTAAATTGAACCATTCAAAGAACTTTGTCATATAAACTAGACATCAATTAGTGCTTCATTGGATTATATCCTTCTATAAACACATAAATTGTAAAAAAATATTCATATAAATAAATTCTTTGTAAAAAGAGGCGTTTGACATTATTAATAAAAATAAAAACTTAATCCCATTTGGTCAAGCTCTTGGAAAGAAGTATAACTAAAACACTCATACACTCCTTCACACAACTCACTTTTAAAATGTACTTTAATTAACTTTATGATATTGTCTTCTAGGATCAAAATGCCTAAGTCTACTCAACAAGATCACCATGACACCGTCCACTGCATTCCTAGATTTCATTGCAAAAACGGTCTCTCTTCTGATGACCAAAAAACCTTTAAAATGCTTCAAAAACGCCTTATCCATGAGGGACATGTCGTTGAGGAATCTTTTCTTAATTATACAAATATTCCTCAAGTCTTTTCCGTAATCAACTTTGATTGCCTTTTTCATATCAATGAACAAATTTGCCCGGTGTTCATTTTTGAGTTCTACAAAAGTGCTCGGATTATCCGAAGCAATGACGGAACTATTTTCATCTCCTTCACAATAAACAACCAAAGAATCATCCTGCCTCTCACCACTTTCTCCGAAATTCTCCAAATTCCATGTCATGGAATTTGCATGTACTCCAATGATTGGTCCATCATTAATCAACACCTCGCCCTAGATTCTCACCACATCTATCGTACTCCCCTTGATGATCCCGTCTTGGTTCGAGACACCATCTTCATACAAAGAACTGACCAATCTCGAATTACTCGCAACAAAGAAGTCATTCACCGTGATCCCTTCCAAATGGAACTCTTTGAAATGCTTCCAACTTACAAAAAGTGGGAACAAATTCTTGGGGAAAATGTCATTTGTTTGGTCGGGAATAAAGACCATCCTAACGCTTGCCTTGTCCAAATGATCTTTACCAAAAATCATTTAATCTTGCCTACTACATCGCCAAAAGAATGGTTGGTGTATTCAAGACCGAAAAAATGGTCTTTCCTTACGGTATGCTCCTCACACGCCTTTTTAGGCATGTTAGTGCAATGCAACCTTCTCCAATCACCGACGATCACTTTCTTGCAAATCATGTTATGGTACCCCTCGCCGAAGGTCGTGCCAAAAGACTTACGATCAAAGACAAAAGAACTCGTCCTCTCTCAGATTCCTCAAACGAAGTTGAACCGGATGAAAATGATCCCATCTCAAACTACCACCTTGATCCTATCTCATATATAGAACAACTTCTCAAACTTCCCAAAGAAACCGAAGAATTCAAGCAAACAAATGGAATGTTCAAGTGTCTCGCTCATTTCATCACAAGCATGGGAAAGAAGAAAAAATGAAGAGATTAGAAAGTTGAGCTTTGGTCACATATGAATATTTTGGTTATTTATGTTTACAAATTATGGTATTTTAAACATTTTATTATGTCTGTCGATGTTTGGTGTAGTTGAACATATATCAATTATTGAACTTAATATCATTTGTGTGCTTATATGTGATGCTTACATGTTCTCTTTGCTTTTCTGAACTAGAATACATTTATATTTAATGTTAGAAACAAGATTTTTGAAATCTGATTAGTGAGCATGATTTGGCAAGTCCTCTGTGAACTTTTATATCTCAGAAGCCGGATCCTTTCCATATTACTGGCCGAATCCCTCTGAAAATGGATCCGATGGATCCGGGAAAACTGAGATAAAATTATATCATTTCCAATCCTTCTCAACCTTTCAAACCTTATTAAACTAGTTATTCATGTCCTATTAGTCACAATTGAGTTGACCTTGATGTTAGTAGTTCTTTTGTTTTCCTATGAATGACTTAGGTTTCTTCCAAGATGTTTATGATTTATCATTTCTAAAATACTCACCATTTTTCAATTCCGCTTCTTATATCATCTTTCTCTGAACCTAATTCACTTACCCACACAATAAATATATTTTTTATAAATTTATTTTAACCATTTCACTCTCAAAATGCTCTAAAATCAATTTTGTAATTCTTATAAATTTTAAGGAATTTTTAAAATTTTCCTTTGACCTTTACCTGACTCCTATCTTCATCAAACACTTCCTAATATGATTATCTTCACCCTTGATCATTTATTGGTCTTCTTTAGCCTCCTTTTCCCTATAAAGTCCATTATTGGCAACCCCTCATCATTAGTCTTAAAAATATCAGGATTTCCACCGTTTGAGACACTTTCTTACACTCATTATCACAAGATATATAGGGCTGGAGTAGCTAGTTCCCAATCATTTCCCTTTCTCTTTAGTTCTGTTAACCGGATCCCTTGGCTAGAGCTAGCTGGATCCCTTTTGAAAAGGATCCGGTGGATTCAGGCAAACAGATACAGGTATAATTACTTATAGTCCTCCAAAACTCACCTTTACCCATTCCAACACTCCACATTGTCTTTAATAACCCTCATAGAAGATTGTATCTCTGTAGTTGACCTTTGTGCATGCAAATCATTGCATTTTAAAGGATTTTAGTGGAATAGGCTTTAATACCTTTGCATAATCCTTCACTATATAAACCACTTGTGTTTGTGCTTAAAACCCACACCTTAATCTCCATTCTCCTACTATAAACTCACATTCTAAACACATTTCAAAATGACAAAGGCACCAAGTGCACGATCTTCTACTAGAAGCCCTCCAATAAAAACCGTACGTATTGTGTATGAGATATCATCAACCGATTCCTCACCCATCAAAACACCTTATACTAGAACACCTTTCTCTAACTTTATCCAAACCCCTCCATCTACTGAACCGACACCACCACAACGTGCTTCCTTTGAACCAACATGTAGAAAACTAGAAGGGGGGGGGGGGTTGAATAGTTTTACCGATTAAAACTTCTTTTTAAAACTTATAGATCGACTTATGTCAATCTAGTTTTGGCGTGTTGGATATTGATAGTAGAAAAGCATATAAAACTAAACTACGAGAGAGGGATAGAGAGACACAACCACAACACAAGTATTTATAGTGGTTCGGCTACAAGGACACCTTCCTTGCCCTACTCCACTCCCCGAGTACCCAACTCGAGAGTTCCGTAAAAACTACATAAGACAAACTCCTTTCACCGGCGCAGAAGCCTTCACAACGTCGCTTACACTTTATTCGGTATAAAGCTAAATATCGAGCTCTTCCACGAGGTAGAGCCAAACCTTCGTCGCCTACACTTTATCCGGTACAAGGCTAGATACCGGGTTTCATTACAAAGGAGGAACCACTACCCGATCAACACTTCTAGCACAACACAACTAAAGGAACCAACGTCCTTTTACACCTAACGACTCAACACATCTACAACACCCTTGAGAAGAAGAAAGAACAACAAGATGCACTTCTTTGATCTTGAAGAGAAGAAGAAGAATCTTGGCTACTCATATCACGAGCTTGCAAGTCTCCGAGAGGTTGTGATCTCGCCTTTAGAAGGAACATAGAGAATCACAAAGAAAGACTACATAGAAAAATCCTTAGATTTGAGGTTAGAGAGTTTAGAACATAGAGAGAAGATATTTCTTAAAGGGGTGAGGAGTAATAGAGAAATGACTCACTATTTATAGGCAAACTGAGCACTGTTCACCTAGTTTCGGCAGATCCCTTACCAAAGGGATCCGACTAGTGTAAACCCAGGGATCTGAGTATATGGTATCATCAATCCGGGTTTTGGGTTACAATTCCGGGTTTTGGGTTATGGGTTATGATCCATGGTTTATGTGATGTCATGTATGATGTCAAAGACATCGTGGGTCATAGGTTATGGACTTTGGGTTATGGGTTATGGACTTTGGGTCATGGATAATGAGTTTTACCCATTTAGGTGTCATGCATGATGTCATGCAATGGGTCATGGGTTATGGATCAAGCTCCTTGGGTTATGGGTTATGGACTTGGTTTTGGGTCATGGATAGTCCAAGTATTTCCTAGTTTGTTTTTACAAGTTGCATGCATTTTATAAACTGTACGTAACTAAGTTACTTTAGTGTTTTTATAAAATGGTTTTGGTTTTATGTAAGCTTGTTAATTAAGCATGTTTAAGGTTTATTTGTTTAGTGAAATGAGTTGGTAAACTTTTGGCTCAAAGCTTTATGTATTTTATTTATCTTGTTAAAATGATTTTACGTTTGTTATTGACAAAACATTAGAAGATCGTAAAATATAAATAAACATTTTTAAGGTTTATTTGTATTAACAATCTCCCCCTTTTTGTTGATGACAAAAAATAAAATTATTTTAAGTAAAACGATAAAATTTGTAAGTTTTGAATTTAAGTTTTTACTATTTTCTCCCCCTTTTTGTCGAAACAAAAAGAGTGTCGAGAAGAAACTAACCCGAATGCAAGTTTTTGGAGAAAAAGAATGAAAGAGAGATGTAAAATGGAGTAAAGAGAGTAAGAAATGCTTAGTTGCTCCCCCTGGACGGTTGCTCCCCCTTGTTGCGGGCGTCAAGTAATTAGAAAGACTAAGACGTGATCATTGCAAGTTATTGCATTGGGTTTGCTTGGACGAAAGCTCCCCCTTATTGAGGGCGTCAAGTACTCCATGTGTATTTTTGAAAATCTACAAAACAAAGTTTAGAAAACAAGTAGATTGTGTCCCTTTGCTGAAAATTGAACTGCATAAGAGTTCAATTAGTATTCTGAGTGCTCGGATCTGCCGGATCCTTTTTAGAAAGGATCAACCAAGTATAAACTGAGGGATCCGGCTACCAGTAACTTGTTAGTAGCAGTAAATGAAATAAAAATGGTATGAGAACAAATAATAATCACACCAATCATGCTCACATAAACAAGAAGCACATAATCATGTAGATTCATTTAATAAAAATAAGAGAAATGATACAACATTGGTCAATTCTCTAAAACTAAGGAAATGATCTAACATGACAAAGTCCTAGTGACATAAGTTAGGCCTAAGACTAGAGGAGGAAGACCACTTGTGCTTGCACTTCAAGGTTTCTAGGGAAGGTTAGGTTTGGTGATGTCTTCTAGACGTTCAAGTAGGTGATGAAACATGAAACGCATTTCATTGCGTAATTCATGTACCAAGGTTTGGGTGTATTGGCAATGAAAACAAGTCTCCTCATGACTTGGTTGGTAGGAGCCTAGGATAGAAGGTTCTTTAGGCATGTTTGAGGTGGAAGCACCTAGGTGAAGAGGTTGTGGATGTACCATGGGTGTTGGTGGAGAAGTATGTGTGGGGGGAGGTGTGTCATTATTTGGTTGAGGTGGTTGAGATGGTTGACATCTTCTCATAACCCAAAATGGGCCATTTGAGGGTGGAGGAGAGGAAGGCAAGGTTGCTATGGGTGGTGTTATGTTTATGTCAACATCTAAGTTATGGGAGGAAGGTTGATTTTACATTCTCCCAATAGATGAGAATGTGGGCAATGGTGGTGGATTGAAGGTTCTAGGAGGTAAGTCCTCCAAAGTGTTCAAGAATGGGTGAGGAGAGGTAGGAGGTGTGGCAAAAGAAAGAAGTTGAGGTTGAAGAGGTGAGGCTTGTATTGGTTGAGTTGAAATAGGTATTGGTTCAAGAAAAGTAGGTTGTTGTGAGGTAGGTTTGGTGGAAGCAAGTTGTGGTGGAGTTGGTTCATTAAAAGGAGGGGTTTGTATATAGTTTGAAAGATGTGTTCTTGTAGAGGGTGTCTTAATGGGTGAGGTTTCGGTTGAGGATATCTCATACACAATACTTACGGTTTTCCTTGGAGGGCTTCTAGTGGATGATCTTGCACTTGGTGCTTTAGTCATGTTTTGAGGTGAGTTTAGAAAGTGAGTTTACAGTAGAAGAATGGTTGTTAAGGTGTGGTTTTGAAGTACAAACACAAGTGGTTTATATAGTGAAGGATCAAGTGAATGAATTAAAGCCTAATCCACAAAAATCCTTTGAATTGCAATGATTTTCATGCACCAAGGTCAACTACAGAGATACAATCTTCTAGGAGATTTATTAAAGGCAATGTGGAGTGTTGGAATGGGTAAAGTTGTGTTTTGGAAGGCTATAAGTGATTATACTTGTGTCTGTTTGTCCGGATCCACCAGATCCTTTACAACATGGATTTGGCTAGTTTTAGCCAAGGGATCCGGTTAACAGATCAGATGAGAGGGAAAAAATGATTAGGATCTAGCTATTGCAGACCTATGTGTCTTGTTATAATGAGTGTGAGAAGGTGTCTTAGATAAGGAAATCATGAGTGGTTTAAGACTAATGATGAGGAGTTGCCATTAATGGACTTTAGAGAGAAGAAGAAATCTAAAGAATGCCAATAAGTGATTAAGGGTGAAGATAATCATATCACTAGGTATTAAATGTTTGTAGGATTCAGGGAAAGGTGAAATGGTAATTTTAAAAATTCTTTAAAAATTATAAGAATTAAAAGATTGGTTTTAGAGCATTTTGAGATAGAAATGGTTGAAATAAATTTGTGAAAAATTTATTTATTGTGTATGTAAGTGTATTATGTTTAGAGAGAGGTGATGCAAGAAGTGGAACTGAAAATTGGTGATTATCTTGGAGATGATAAATCATAAACGTCTCGGAAGAAACTTAAGTTGTTCCTAAGAGATCAAAAGAGCTACTAACCTCAAGGTAAGCTCAAATGTGACTAATAGGAGATGGTTAACTAGTGTAATAAGCTTTGGAAGGTTGTGGGTGATAAGAAGTGGTATAAAATTCACTCAGTTTTCCCGAATCTGCCGGATCCTTTCTAAAAGTGACCCAACCAGTTATAACTAAAGGATCCGGCTTCTGATACTAATTACTTCACAGAGGGCTCGTAGAATTTTGCTCGCATGTCGAATGGGATAATCAAATGGGATAACGACCAACTTTTGATATATGATCAAGAGTGGTAAAATTTCCTAGTAGGCTATTTGAGTTACTACAAGTGTTTGTGTTTTACCCATCATGCTATCATCTAGTATTACCATACGTTAGAGACAAAGTATCACAAACATTACATGTTTCAAATGACATATTACCGAAATTGTTTTAAAACATTCACCAAATTGTTTTAAGCTTGTTTAATCAACAACATTCATCTTCACCTCTTCTTCTTTCCCATGTTTGATATGAAGTGAGTGAGACACTTAAACATACCCTTGGTTTGCTTGAACTCATGGTTTCTTTGTGAATTCTTGGGAGTTGATCAATGTATGTGATGGGATCGAGTTGATAGTTTTGGATTGGGTTGTTAGGATCAACTTCAACTTCATCAGAAGAGTCGGTGGGAGGATGTGGCCTTTTTCCTTCAACCATGAACCTCTGTGTACGTCCCTCGGTGAGAGGTACCATGACTTTATCACAAAGAAAGTGGTCATCGTTCATTGGAGAAGGTTGCATTCCATTTACGTATCTTGCAAGGCGAGTGGGAAGCATTGCATAAGGAAGTACCATTTTGTCGGTTCGGAGTACACTAGCCATTTTCTTGACCATGTAGTAGGCGAGGTTGAAAGGAGTTTCATAAATGAAACAATAGATCATATAGACAAGGCAAGCAATGGGGTGATCCTTGTTGCCGACAAGACAAATGACATTTTCTCTAAGAATTTTGATGCAGGATTTCTGACCAGGTTTTAATGTTTATAAAGTCTCGTCTACCTAAGGTCTCCCTAATGAACTAACGGGCAGTGTACCCGATCGTGTGTAGTGTAGTTATCGGTAAAGTCGAGGTCGTCCCAAGAGCTATGCGTGTGGATCTAATCTAAGTTCTAGTGTCACTGGTTTTAAATGGGGTTTTGAATTTATTAATTATAAACTAAGAAATGAAATAAAATAAAAGTGGAAGAGATAATCAGTAGAGAGAAATGTGCTAGCCTAATTACTAATCTTGTTATGCAATGATTAAGTTTTCTAATTAGTGTTTTCTATCGCTCCACATGGGGGTTAAAGTCACTAGACTCCTCGGTTAAATTTGCCTAGCATAATTTCCATAGCGTCCTATTCCGTAACGAAATGATTACGAGAGTTCGTGGGTTAACCCTATGGAAGAGTCATTTACGCACCACTACGATCTAAGACTTATTCTACGAAACCCAGCCTCTCGGAACTTAGGTTCCCCCTAACTTCTTAAGCATTTCCGTTTGGTAAGTGATCCTATGGTCAATTCTCACACAAGATAGTGGTAGTCCTATGGTCAATTCTTACCACTATTTTCAATCTATTTCACTAGGGTCCGATGGTCAATTCTCCTAGTTTCCTAGATACTACCAAACATCCATACTACCAAAACAAGGGTGTCAGCAAATAATCAAAGAAAGCATACATATAAAGCGATATGAAAACTAGAAAACTAACTCATAGCAATAACAATTTCATAACTAGGCTAACACTAAAGGTGTTTAGCCAATCATATTAATACATGCAGAAAATTCAATGTTTAATATCATATTGAAAGACATTGAATCAAATACAAGAATGTAATACGAAATATTAAAACTTATGTAGTGCATGGCATGAATTCTCCCTTGGAAATGACTTGTATGCTGCTGAATGTCATCCTCCTTGAAGCCCTAAATCGTCCTCTGGTTTTTGTGTGTTGAGAAGATATGTAAAAATGCGGAATTAGGGCTTGTATTTATAAGGCTAAGGTGAATTGTCATTACTAACATGCAATGGCGAAGGCGACAGAGACCATGGATACATGTCCAAATCCATGGCCAAGACACCAATGACTGCTCACTCCCTCACCTAAGCATGATTCACGACTAAAGGGTAGGATAAAACATGGGATGCACATAAATGGTGAAAAATAAAAATAAACAAGCAAATAGTCTTAGCCTATAACCAAGTTGTCACCGCCCACCATCCATCCAAAGTCCAAGCTTCAAGACGCGAAAACCGGATCATGATGTAATAAGTTAGTGTGCTATGATTAGATGTCATATAGCGAGGTGGACACTAACTTAGTCTTCAAAAATCTTCAATCAAAGTAGGATCCTCGATTCTAGTTCAATAAGCTCCATAAATAAGGATTAGTGCTTATAATACATGCACTATCCTTTTTACAACATTAAACAAATAAATAAACTACTATTTTTTATTTATTTTTTTCATATATATATATATATATATATATATATATATATATATATATAATATATATATATATATATATATATATATATATATATATATATATATATATATATATGTGTGTGTGTGTGTATATATATATATTCATAACTACAACAATAAATAGACATCCCCCCACTTGAGTTTAGTCATATATGAGGAATATGGGGGGTCTTCAATGATCTTAAAAAATATGTCTTCATTGTAGGCGTGATTCCCGAATCTCTCTACCCAAACATCAAACTTGGGCAAAGGGCGACTTCCTAATCATAAACTAAGACTACACGGTAGGCTAAGGAGAATGGGTGTAACG
Source organism: Artemisia tridentata subsp. tridentata (assembly GCA_021014915.2). Lineage (NCBI taxonomy): Eukaryota > Viridiplantae > Streptophyta > Magnoliopsida > Asterales > Asteraceae > Artemisia > Artemisia tridentata. Next base: position 293,220,745 of record CP139507.1, on the reverse strand, counting down.
AAACAATACATTATATGGGTAAATAAACGAAAAGAATGGCTCGGAAGGGTGTATCTAGGGGTATCTTGCACTAAAGGTGAGTGCGAAAAAAGGGTTTAACACGGGGGTCAAAAAGTCGAGGCGACTAATCAATAAACGCACACAATTATACACGTATGGGCTATTTGGTGTAAATCCTAAACATTGCCTTCTCAAAATGTCCCTCCCAAATGTATCAAGCTAACTCGACACACTACTCGTCTATGGTCTTGGAATGATGTAAAAGCCAAGTTCTAAAGTTTACAATACTACCAGCACACTCAATATTTGGTGGATTTGAGTAAAATGGGGAAAATAAAAGGCTAAACCTCACCAAGGAAATCAAAGGGTATAGTGTGCTTGGCTAAGGTCTATTCTAGTTCGGTTAAGAAAAACATGTCAAAAGTTTTAAAAATGGCATAATTTTTCAAAATAAACTAGAAAATATAGGCAAATAAAATACAATTTATAATTTTACTCCCGTCCCCCACTTGAAATGTACAAAGTCCTTTTTGTATGCAAACATGTAATAATAAAGGAGAAAAGTAGAATTAGAACGAGAACTCCCCTGAAATTTGCTCCGAAAATGATAGAAGGATCATGTTTGAGAAAACATGCCTTCGCTTCTCCTTATGAGCAAACTCCAAATCCCTGAAATCACGTCATTACCCACAAGCATAAATCTAAAATAAAAACAAAACAAAAACCTAACTTAGTTTCGTAGGAATCACGGTTGCATTTAGCGTCTGCAACAAGCCTTTTAAACCACTCGGTGTCCCGAGTGGACGAGTGAAGTCTTTTGAGGGTTTACAGGGAGCACACCCACAAAGTTCCTTTAAAAACTAATACATGGTTAAGGTATGTAAGTTATTTAAAAAAAATTCTGGTACAGGGGAAGATTACGACGTAAACTCCTGAATTGAGTTACGCCGTAAGTAATGACACCTGACGAAACTCCAGATATTTGACGATGGTTACGATATAACCATATCATAAAGTTACATCATAGAAACTCTCTGAGAAGAATTCCAGGAGTGAAAGACTCCATGGTGCGTTTCCAAGCCATCCTTCTTTCTCCAATACCTACAAAAAGTCATAACGAAGCATACCAAACCAAACTATACAAATAAAAAGGAAAGAGAAAGGATAATTCGGGTTGTTTCCCAAAAATGCACTTTTGTTTATTAACGAGTCTTTAAGTTAGACTCGAAGCCACGGTGCCTCATTGTTGCTGATGGACTTTTCCAACCTCGTCCATTTCTCTTATCGAATTGTGTCTTACTCAGGCAACATTTGAGGTGGTACGAAGAAACTCCTTCCTTTCGATTTTTCGTACCTTAGCAAACTTCTCATCAGGTCCTAAATGGTACCTATTAATTTGAAACTTTTCCTCCACAATCGAGGGGGGCTCTTGTAAGGTATGCCTAAAAGCTTACATCTCCGTTGTTCGTATACTTCATCATCAGGATCTGTGAACCCATCATGCCCTTGTATATCAAGGTAATCCATAATTCCATCTAAATCATCGTCGTCTGACTCCGTACCTTTAAACCATTCATCATCAAGCTTATCCTCGATAAGCTCACGTTTGCAACGGTCTTTCTCTTCACCCCACCTTGTTTTGTACTCATTTTTATCATCATCCTTTTCATCATCAGGATTCACGTCATTGCTTGGAGCTTCTTCTTTCATGCAACCGTTCCAAATCTTCTCTCTAGTTGAAGCATCCACTTTTCCATACCTTATTTTAACCCAATCATCAAAACCTAACCTATCTACCCATGGTAATTCACTTCTTTCTTCATCATTTGTGGATGTCCACAAATACTCATCATCTCCAATCCTTACTTTGCTATTTCCTCCATTACAGTCATCGTCATACGGGTCACTAAAGGCCCAAAATACGTACCCATTGGCGCCTCCAATCCTAATCTTCTCGCACCAATGTTTTCTTCCCCTTGTTCTTCTTGTATCATCTTTTAGTTCATATGAAGGACTTTTTACAACTTCGTTATCAGCGAATTTTTCTTCATTTGCTTCAGGGTCGTCCTTGGTGATAGGGGTTTCATTGTCATGGGAGCGGTTCAGGTTATCCCAAATGTTCCCTTTTTCCTCTCTATCAACTATACCATACACTATACGTATCTAATTATCGAAGGAAATTGTACCTTCTCATTTGAGGTTCCTTCTGTCTTGATCATTAGTGGAAGTCGATAGATGCTTGTTATTTTGTAACCTGACTATGCCACCCCCACCGTCACATAAATCAACATTTGGGTCACACAATGCCCATAAGTCATATCCTCTTGCATGGTCCACCGGAATAGCTTCGCACCAATGGTATTTTAACTCTGCTTTTCTCCGAACATCATTAATTTTCTTCTGATGCTGAGTTACGTTTCTCGTGAGGGTCTCCGTCTCTTAACTAGTTAAAGATGAGCTAATAATCACCTTGAATTCAGGATCTCCTTCTAGCAATACGCATTTGATATTTGGTGGTAAATGAGATTTCACCACATCAGCATTTTGGTTACGTTGTAACTCGTTGATAGAGTTACGGCGTAACTTTCTTGTGTCTTAAAAATTAATTTCCTGTAAAACATCACTAGAAGTATCGATACTATTAGTTTCTTGGTGTTCGCGTGCTATATTATCAGGGGTTGTATTCCTACTTCTAGGGCTCTTCTCACTCCCATTATTTTTTACCACACATACCGATTCAATCGAGTGACATTTTCCACCTTCATCCATATTAAAAACAATTTTCTTATCATTAATCCATATAGAAACGAGTTTATTGAAAACATCAATTTCAACATGCGCTGTGGCAAAGAGGGGTCTTCCCAAAATCAAAGGTATTTCAAGATCCTCTTCCTTGTCAAGTATGACAAAATCAAAAGGAAAAGTAAACTTATCGATTTTAACCAACACATTTTCTACGAAACCTTTAGGTTTACTAACCGTCCTATCAGCCATTTCTATTGTCATGCAAATAGGTTTAATGGGTCCTAAGCTAAGTCGCTTGCACATAGAAACTGGCATAATGCTTATGCTTTCCCTAAGATCAGCTAAAGCATTACTAACACATAAATTACCAATAAAGCAAGGGAGAATGAAACTCCTTGGGTCCTTCTCCTTTGGAGGTAACTGGTTCTGAATGACCGCTGAACACCGAGCATTTAACTTGATTTCTTCTCCAGCATTCGTTGGACCATCATTAATTGAGTTGATCTTCTCAGGATTGGGCTTCATCCATGACCGAGTAAGTGTCATGTAAGCTTCTTCTCCGTCTTCGTCCTCAGATTCTTGATTATCCTATTCGGACAAACTAGAAAAATAGTTAATTTTTTCCTCAGAGTATCGGAAAGGTGTATAAAGGGGTTTTCCATCGTTGGTAAATATTGCTTTGCATGCCCCCGAATTTTTAGAACAACTACCCTTCTCCTTCTTATTTTGCTCTTGAACCTCATTTGTTAGCAACTCGATTTTTGTCTCAAGACATCTTAGTGTTTCGTCATGACCCTTGAGATTCAAATTCGTTCCTTCTTGAAAGTTCCTCAGCCATTCCTCTCGCTCAATTTGCTTCTTAGCAGAATCTTCAAGGTACTTTTGAATTGATTCTTCCAAACTAGATTTTCATTCTCCAAAAGGAGGTCGGTTGTCAGCTCTTGAGTAATAACCTTGAGGTCCTACACGGTATCTTGCTCCATTGTTGTTTCCTTGAAAAGGTCTACTTTCTACATACATTACCTCCTCAACTATTTCATCTTCTTCGTCCAATGGACAATCTTTGGCGAGGTGAGCTCCTGCACAAGTTTCGCATCCTACTTGAATAGCATGCACATTTTCTTTCAACTTCTTTATGTCCCTACCAAGACTCTCAAGCTTGTTGGTGATCACCGAGATACCATCCATGTTACCACCAATACTTCTACTACTTCCTCCATCATGCCATTTCTACGAATGGTCAGCCATGTCTTGGATAGCATCAAGGGCTGGAATGGAAGTCATCCCAGGGATCGGTCCCTGAGAGTCAAGCATTTGTCTTGTGGCAATGTTGAGACCCTTGTAAAAAATATTCACCGTTTGTTGCTTATTTAGGTCATGAGTTGGGCACCTGCAAAGGAGATCATTGTACCTTTCCCAAGCGTGGCACAATGTTTCATCTCCGTCTTGCTTGAAGTTGTGAATTTCTTCAAGATGCTTTTCCGTCTTTGAAGGAGGGCAATAACGTTGAATAAATGATCTCTTGAGGAGATCTTATGCAGGATTTCTGACCAGGTTTTAATATTTATAGTTTTCTCGTCTACCTATGGTCTACCTTATGCACTCACGGGCAGTGTACCCGGTCGTGTGTAGTGTAGTATTCGGTAAAGCCGAGGTTGTCCCAAGAGCTATGTGTATCTAGATTCTAACTTAAGTCTAAGTCACGTTTTAAAGGGGTTTATGATTTGTTTGATTAATTAAACTAACAAACCGAAATGAAATGCAAAAACTAAATAGATTTGAATGCAGTAGGGAGACAGTGTACTAGCCTAGTTGTTCATCCTATATTGCTACGACTATGTTTTCTAATTAAGATTTTTATCGTTTCAAGTGGGGCATAAGATTCACTAGAATCATTTGGTCAATTTGTCTAGCCTATCTCCCTAGAATCCTACTAGGACACCAAAGGTCTGGATCCTTATGGCTGTCAAAGCTTACAGGTAGACTAGTTTTTGTCATTAAGTGCCACTACATGCTAGATTAATTCTTTGTGTGATCCGGCCTCTCGGATCTTAGACCACACATCTAACTTCTTAAGTTTATCCAACTCGGAGGGTGATCCTTTGGTCAAGTCGCACACAAGGGATTTGGTAGTCCTTTGGTCAATTCTTACCAACCCTCATAACCTACTACTCTAGGGTCCTTTGGTCAATTCTCCTAGTGTAATACGTATAACTGGTATTCAAAACTACCGAAACTAGAGTATCTATCGAATAACTAAGCATGCACACACTAGAAGCAATAATAAAAGCACGAAAATATAATCAAAACGATATAGGAATCATAACTAGGCTAGCACCAAAGGTGTTAGCCGATCATATTAAAAAGTACAGCGGATTCAATGTTTTGCATGTAAATGGAAGACATGGAATCGTAAATGTAAACTGAATGATAATTGCTAAAACTTATGGATGTTATGGCGTGATTTCTCCCTTGGAAAATGCTCTGTATGCTGCTGGAGATTGTCCTTGCGGAACCCTACTTCGTTCTCTGAGTTTTTGGTGGTGTAAAACATGTGTAAAATGCAGGAAATAGGGCTGGTATTTATAGGCCCGACAAAGCTACGGCGTAACCTTGAGTTGTGGTTACGGCGTAACTAGTGTATTCTTCAAACGATCTTATCCATTAGTGATAGTTACGACGTAACTTTGATGGATAGTTACGCTGTAATCTTCGGCGGCAACAATTACATCATAATCTTCATGCGTGGCTACGCCGTAATTTTCTTAGGGTTTACCTTTACGTCGTAATCTTTTTGCGTAGTTATGTCGTAATCTCATCAATCACTTGAACCCTATTATGTGTAACGTTTACACCGTAACCTCTTGTGTTGGTTACGGCGTAACCTTCATTGTCTCGAATTTCTTCTAAGTCTTTAAATAGTTACGGCGTAACCTCTTGTGGTAGTTACGCCGTAATCTTTGATAAGCGTTGACTTGGTCTTCATGTATAAATCCTTAGCTACGGCGTAAGTGGAGAGTAGAGTTACACCGTAACTTATTGTAAGCATACTAAAGTGTGTAATCTTGTAAGTGCTTTTCCAAATCCGCGTCTCTTTTGCACCTATGCTCACTTATAACCTGAAAACGAAATATAAAGAAATCAAAGTATATATCCATATAAAACGATACAAATAATGAGCATATTAGTGGGAAATTGACACTAAAAAGTCAGGATTATTTGATGTCATCAAGATCCCATGTGCTAACGGTTCCTGCGGGAAACCGATCAATCCATCTTTTTGCGGCTCCAGTGAGTGTCATAGGAAACACTCATAGCATAACCGCATCGTGAGAAACACCAGGAATGTTGAAAAGGCTCACGATGTACAAGACATTATCAATATGTTTATGAGCATCATTGGTCTTGTTTTCAGAAAAAGGGTCTTTTCTCAATTCCCGTATGAATTGATTCTTGATCTCGAACTGAACATTAGCTCCAATAACCGGCGTAACCACACCAGGCCCTTGTTCCTCTCACGTCAAAGTGAGGTATTCCTAGAGGGTAAGTGTATCGATGTCAACTTCACCCATGGTACCTGAAACTAAATAGAAATTGTGAGATGATGAAAATTAAACAAAAATTTAAAACTTAAATAAAATCCTATTAACGAAAATAAAATATTAACGAATAAGAGTATATATTCAAGTAAAATATCATCTCGGAGTAATTAGCTCCGACATGATATTTTAGTTCAAGGTTACGCCGTAACCTTGAACTGCGTTGACTTTTGGTCTTCTAGTGTTAATCCTAGTTATGGCGTAAGTAGAGTAAGGAATTACGCCGTAACTCATGTCTGGCCAGCATACTCTTGTATATTTGCTTTAATAACCTTTCAATTCCGCGTCTCTTTGTCCTATGCTCATTAGTAACTTGAAAATGAAATATTAACGAATAAGAGTATATATTCAAGTAAAATGATACAAATGATGAGCATATTAGGGGGAAATTGACACTAAAATATCAGAACTATTTGATGTTATCAAATTTGTTCCCACTTTTTGTATGGGGAATCATCTCGGAGAGCTCCATTTGGAATGGGTCTCGATGGATGAGTTCGGAGTTTCTAGTGAGACGAGTTGGTGAAGTTATTTCAATGAAGACGGAGTTTCTAACTATGACGGGATTATCAAGAGGAGTGTCATAGACTTGATGTGAATCGACCATTTCTTGGAGTTTAGCAAGAGACCAGTCGTTTGAGTACATGCAAATACCTTGACATGGAAGACGAAGGACTTTGGCAAACAATTTGAGGGTTAAAACAATGGTTTGATTGTTGATGATAAAGGAAATGGAGATAGTTTCATCATCATTGCGAATGATACGGACACTTTTATAGAATTCAAGAACAAAGATGGGACAAATTTGTTCGTTGATATGAAGGAGACAATCAAAGTTAATTCTAGAAAATACATGAGGGATATTGGTGTCATTGAGGAAAGTTTGATCAACAACACGTCCTTCTTGGAAGAAACGTTTTTGAATCATTTTGAATGCTTTTCGATTGTTGGGAGAAAGGTGATCTTTGCGATGATGCATAGGGATATAGTAGGCGGTGTCGCGGTAGTCTTGTTGTGTTGATTTAGGCATGTTTAAAACCTAGAACAAAACATAAGGTGACGATCCAAGGAGTAAAAATATAGGTCATGTCTATTTTATATACGAAAATACCTCTAAGTGTATCGTATCACAATTTTAATTAAATGGGTTTAGAAACTCATTACAATTTGGTTGGAAAACTTAGTTTTTGATAAAACCTTACATATTCTCCATTTGTATTAACAATGCCAAATTACACCATTTAATCTTTTAATTTCTAGAAATTATTTCATTAAGGTTTTGAGAATTCTTGTAGGAAGAGTATAATTTCTAACTACACAATGTTATCTTAGAAAACTAATATTCACCTTGTGATGATAATTAAGTATTAATTTTTGATAAACCCATTTAGATCAAAATTAAGAACTAAACACTTAAAATTACATAAATTACAATGTAGTAGGATTAATACTTACGGATATAGTTAATTTGACGAGATGAATGATGAGAAAACTCCAGGAGGGTTTGAGAGTGTTTTTAGGTCGGGTTTATGAGGAGAAGAGTAAAGTGAGAGTGTACAGTGATCATCAACATATAATTTTCATTGCCTATACATGCCAACATGTTTATAAGTTCATAAGTAATTTCTTCTATCTCACTAGGATTAATTTCTTGAAATACTTCAATGTGTCAAAAAATTTCAAAAACCAAGATATATAGTATACATTATTAAACACAACGTTCAAAAATCCCTCATCACACTTTCCCAGATCACTCGACGCTCTGCTACAGTAAAACATCACTTCAAAATCTTTTATTTAATCTAATCCTTATCATTCTAATCCCCATCACAATTCAAAATTCAAATTAACCTTCTTCTACAAAAGAAACACTCCCAAAACAAAGAAATCAAAGACGACACAAAAATGGTGTATTACACGTTGATCCTTATCATAATCTCACTCGTGATGCTTCTCTATCCCATTCACAAGCTCTCTCATGGCGATGTTTTCTTTATTTTTCACTTTTATATGTTGTTTATTTATCCAATCCTTTGTATTGCCTTGTGCATTGAAGTTAATGGAATATAAGTATCTTCTTCCTTTATTTTGTTTTTCGTCATTTAAATAATTACTTAACTCATGTCTCGTTATACTTATATATATATATATATATATATATACTATATATATATATATATATATATATATATATATATATATATATATATATATATATATATATATATATATATATATATATATATCTTAGAATCACCAAGTATGTCATTATAAACTTGTAACAACAAACTTTGATATCATAAGTAATTAGGATCAAAACTCTACATAAAAAATCAATCATACCAATCTGATAAATAACTGAATAGCCGAATCCTATGGCTATAAGGTTCCGGATCCCTCTTTCAAAGGATCCGGCGGAAGCGGCATATCGGCAAAACATATTACATGTTGATGATCACTGTACACTCCCACTTTACCTTTCTCCTCACAAACTCGACCTAAACACACTCTCAAACCCTCCTGGAGATCCATCATCATTTCCCACTTCAAATTAACCATCTCCGTAAGTATTAATACTACTATATTGTAATTTATGTAATTCTAAGTGTTTTGTTCTTAACTTTTGATCTAAATGGGTTTATCAAAAATTAACACTTAATTATCATCACATTGTAAACATCTAAACAAGCATTGTGAAGTTAAACATTATAATCTTCAAGAAATTTTGAAACTTTAAAGGAACTATCAAATTGTGTAAAACATTGGCATTGTTGATACAAGTGACAAAATTGTTGAGGTTTGCATTTTCTTAACCAAATTATACAAGTTTCTAAATCCATTTAATCAAAATTGTGATACAAAACACTTGGAAGTAATTTCTTATATATATATATATATATATATATATATAATATATATATATATATATATATATATATAATATATATATATACACACACACACACACACGTTATTTTCACGAACACACGACCCAAGTTCACATTCCTTGTATCGCCACACTATGTTTTAATTTAGGTACTCAACATGCCAAAATCAACCCAACAAGATTACCGCAACACCGCCTACTACATTCCTATGCATCATCGCAAGGAAGGGCTTTCACCCAACGACCAAATTTTTTTCAAAATGCTTCAAAAGCGTTTCTTCCACGAAGGACATGTTGTTGAGCAAACCTTTCTCGATGACACCAACATAACTCAAGTCTTTTTTGGAATCAACTTTGATTGTCTACTCCATATCAATGAACAAATTTGTCCCGTGTTTGTTCTTGAGTTCTATAAAAGTATTCGAATCATTCACAACGATGATGGAACTATCTCTATTTCCTTCATTATCAATGAAACATCCATTGTCCTACCTCTTCATGTGTTTGCCGATATCCTTGGTATCCCTTGTCAAGGCATTTGTATGTACTCAAACGATTGGTTCCTTTCCAAGCTCAATGATATGCTTGATTCTCACCAAGTCTATCACACTCCTCTTCATGACTCCATCACCGTAAGAGACGCGGTCTTCATTGGAAGGACCTCACCAACTCGTCTCACTCGAAACTCTGAACTCATCCGTCGAGATCCATTCCAAATGGAACTTTCTGAAATGTTCCCCATGTACAAAAAGTGGGTACAAATCCTGAGAGAAAATGTCATTTGTCTAGTCGGGAACAAAGATCATCCCAATGCTTGTCTTATCTACATGATCTATTGTCTCATCAATGGAAATCCTTTCAATCTAGCCTATTACATAGTCAATAGAATGGATAGCGTCTTCCGAACCGACAATATGGTGCTCCCCTATGCAATGCTTCTCACTCGTCTCTCAAGGATCGTGAATGGAATGCAACCTTCTCCTATGATTTATGATCATTTTCTTTGTGATCATGTCATGGTACCTCTAACCGAGGGACGGACAAAGAGGTTCATGGTTGATGGAAAGAGGCCACATCCTCCCACCGACTCTTCTGATGAAGTTGAAGTTGAAGTTGATCCAAACGACCCATTTCAAAACTATCAACTTAATCCCATAACCTACATTGATCAACTTCCGAGAATTTGTATGAAACCCAGGAGTTCAAACAAACAAAAGGTATGTTTAAGTATCTTACTCACTTCATATCTAGCATGGGAAAGAAGAAGAGGTGAAGAGAAAAGGAATGTTGTTGGTTAATGTTTAAAACTATTTGGTGAATGTTCTTCTAAAACAATTTCATTTTTATGTCTCTTAAAACATGTAACCTTGGTAATACTTTGTGTTCTACGTATGGTAATGCTAGATGATAGAATGATGGATAATACGCTAACATTTGTAGTTTCTCTAATTGCTTTCTAGGAAATTTTACCACTTTTGATCATATATCAAAAGTCGGTCATTATCTTATTTGATTATCTTAATGTGCTTGTTAAGTGCTATACTTGTCACATCAGTAGTATATCTATGTATTATTGTAGTATGAAGTGTTAGAATTTTTATTTGACAAGTGTGCAAATTTTTATGAGTCCTCTGTGAAAGAAATAGACTCAGACGCCGGATCCTTTCATTTTAACTGGCCGGATCCCTTTTAAAAGGGAACCGGCAGATTCGACAAAATAAAAGTTTTTTTATACGACCTCTCATCACACTCAACCATTCTAACCTTAGTACACTAGTTATCCATCTCCTATTAGTCACATTTGAGCTGAATTTGAGGTTAGTAGCTATTTTGATCTCTTAGGATTTACTTAAGTTTCTTCCGAGATATTTATGATTTATCATTTTCATAATAACCACCATTTCTCAGTACCACTTCTTGCATCACCTCCTTCTGATCATTTTACACTTATTTATAATTTAAGTAAATTTTTAACAAATTTATTTCCAACAAATCTACCTCAAAATGCTCTAGTGGTATGATTTTCTTAACTCATATTCACTTATTAACACTTAGTGGTATGATTTTCTTAACTCATATTCACTTATTAACCTATTTTAGACCCCTTTTCTCCTTACTAAAGACCATTAATGGCAACCCCTCATCATTAGTCTTAAACCTCTCAGGATTTTCACATTTAAGACACCTTCTCACACTCATTACACCAGGAAACATAGGGCTGCTATAGCTTAATCATAATCATTATCCATCACATGTGATCTGTTAGCCGGATCCCTCAGCTAAAGCTAGCTGGATCCCTTTTGAAAAGGATCCGCTGGATCCGGGAAAACATACACAGGTTTGATCATCTAAAACCTTCCAAAAATCAACCTTATCCACTCAATCACTTCACATTGCCTTTAATATATCTCTTAGAAGATTGTATCACTGTAGTTGACCTTGGTGCATGCATATTATTACAATTCAAATGATTTTAGTGGTTTAGGCTTTAATTACCATACTTGATCCTTCACTATTTAAACCACTTTTGTTTGTGCTTCCAAACCACACCTAAACAAACCATCTTCTACTGAAAACTCACCTTCTAAACTTACCTAAAAACATGACCAAAGCACCAAGTGCAAGATCATCCACTAGGAGTCCACCAAGAAAAACCGTACGAATTGTGTATGAAATATCCTCAGCCGAAGCCTCACCCATCAAAGCACCTTCTAGTAGAACACCTCTCTCAAACTATATCCAAACCCCTCCTTCAAATGAGCCAACTCTAGCACAACTTGCTTCCACCAAAACAACCTCACCACAACCTACTCCTCTTGAGCCAACACCTATCTCAACTCAACCTATACAAGCCTCACCTCTTGAACCTAGAATCCTTTCCTTTATGACACCTCCTACCTCTCCTCATCCATTCTTGAACTCATTAGAGGACTTACCTCCTGGAACCTTTAATCCACCATCATTGCCCACATTCTCATCTATTGAGAGAATGTCAACTCAACCACCATCTCACCACCTAGATGTTGATATAAACATACCACCACTTATAGCCAACTTGCCTTCCTCTCCTCCACCCTCAAATGGCCCATTTTGGGTTATGAGAAGATGTCAACCATCTCAACCACCTCAACCAAACAATAACATACCTCCACCCACACATACTTCTCTACCAACACCCGCGGTACATCCACAACCTCCTCAAGAGCCATGCACCTCAAACATACTTCAACAACCTTCTCTCTTAGAACCAAGTCACAATGATACTTGTCATCATTGTCAACATGTCCAAAACCTTAGTTCATGAACTACGTGATGAATTACGTTTCATGTTCTACCATCTCCTTGAACGTCTTGATGATGTCACCAAACCTAACCTTCCCAAAAAACTTTGAAATGCAAACACAAGTGGTCTCACTATCCTTAGTCATAGGCCTCATTTTAGTCAATAGTAATTTTAAATGTTAAGATCATTTTCTTAGTTTTTAGAGATTTGACCTTTGTTGTATCATTTCTCTTATGTTTATTAAATGATTTTTCATGACTATGTGCTTATGTGAACATATTTGGTGTGTTTATTAATTGTGTTCATATCATTTTCTATCCTCTTCTACAGCTAACATAACTGTAGGTAGCCGGATCCCTGAGTTTATTCTTGGCGGATCCCTTCTGAAAAGGATCCCTGGGATCCGGGCAAACAAATAACTAACAAATTTTTTATGCAGCCAATCTTTCAAAGGGACAACATATACTTGTTTTTCTAACCTTTGTTTTGTAGATTTTCAAAAATACACATGGAGCACTCGACGCCCTCAATGAGGGGGAGCTTTCTTCAAAGCAAAAACATTGCAAAAAACTTTCAATGAGCACGTTTAGTCTTCCTCATTACTTGACGCCCTCATCAAGGGGGAGCAACTAAGCACCTTTTTACTTTTTTTGCTCCATATTTACTTCTTTATGCTTCTTAAAACTTGCACTCGGGTTAGTTTCTTTTCGACACTCTTTTTGTTTCAACAAAAAGGGGGAGAAAAGTGTAAAAGCTTAAATTCAAACTTACGAATTTTATCCTTTTACTTAAAATAATTTTATGTTGTGTCATCAACAAAAAGGGGGAGATTGTTAATACAAATAAACCTTAAAAACGTTTATTTATATTTTACGATCTTCTAATGTTTTGTCGATAACAAACGTAAAACCATTTTAACGAGATAGATAAAATACGTAAACGCTTTGAGCCAAAAGCTTACTAACTCATTTCATTAAAACCTTAAACACATTTAGTTAAACAAGTTTACATAAAACCAAAACCATTTTATAAAAACACTTAAGTAAACTAGTTACTTACATTTTATAAAATACATGTTACTTGGAAATTAACTAGGAAATACTTGGACTATCCATGACCCAAAAACCAAGTCCATAACCCATAACCTATGGAGCTTGATCCATAACCCATTTGCTTGACATCATGCATGACTTCATAATGGGTAAAACCCATGACCCATGATCCAAAGTCCATAACCCATAACCCAAAGTCCATGACCCATGACCCAAGATGTCTTTGACATCATTCATGACATCATTTAACCCATGGACCTTGACCCATAACCCAAAACCCGAAATTGTAACGAAAAATCCGAACTGGTACTACCAGATAGTCGGATCCCTTGGATTACACTGGACGGATCCCTTTGGGAAGGGATCCAACGGATCCGGGTGAACAGAGGACAGTTTTGCCTATAAATAGTGAGCCATTTCTCTCGTCTCTCACACCTTTTAGACATTCCTTCTCTCTATGTTCTAAACTCTCTAACCTTAGATCCAAGGATCTTTCTAGGTAGTCTCTCTTTGTAATTCTCTAGGTTCCTTCTAAAAGGCGAGATCACGACCTCTCAAAGACTTGCACGTTCGTGATATAAGTTGCTAGGATTCTTCTCTTCCAAGATCACAGAAGTGCATCTTGTTCTTTCTTCTTCTCAAAAGGGTATTGTAGATGTGTTGAGTCGTTAGGTGTAAAAGGACGTTGGATCCTTTAGTCATGTTGTGCTAGGTGTGTTGGTTTTTTATGCCGTGCTAAGGACCCGGTATCTAGCCTTGTACCAGATAAAGTGTAGGTGACGAAGGTTTGGATTTACCTCGTGGAAAAGCCCGGTATCTAGCTTTGTACCGGATAAAGTGTAAGCGACGTTGTGAATGCTTCTCCGCCAAGTGAAAGGAGTTTGTGTTGTGAAGTGTTTACAAACTCTCGAGTAGGTGACTCGAGGAGTGGAGTAGGGCAAGGAAGGTGACCTTGTAGCCGAACCACTATAAACACTTGTGTTGTGGTTGTGTGTCTCTATCTCTCTCTCGTAGTTTAGTTTTATATGCTTTACTACTATCAATATCCAACACGTCAAAACTAGATTGACATAAGTTGATCTGTAAGTTTCAAAAAGAAGTTTTAATCGGTGAAACTATTCAACCCCCCCTTCTAGTTTTCTACAAGGTTGAAGTCAATGACATCCTTGAACAAAAAAGAAAAGAGAAAGAAAAATAACTCTCAACTCAACTTTCAACACAACCACCAGTTATTGATCCTCTTGCTTTGGTCTCCTCATACCACCAAAATGAATCTTCCTACAACTGAAACAACGACACATACTACTCACACGTTGAAAATGAAATTGACTCTACTCAAGACCAAGCAAATGTTGAACTTACCAAAATTTTTTCAAAACCTAGCTTTAATTGGAAAAAAGATTCAAAAATCCTTCTACAAACGTCCAACCAACAACAATCTTCGAACCACTTCTGCACCCACTGCAATGAACAAAAGACAAGATATCCCACCAAGAGGTGAAGTTATAAGGCAAGGTGCTCTGAAGAATGACAAGAATGTTGCTGGTCAAGACAATCAAGAACCAAAATGCTTTGTTTGTGGTCAACAAGGTTACTTTGCAAGGAATTGTCCAAATGGGAAAGTACGTTACAGAGCTTACTACAAACAGAAAATGTTGTTAGCTGACATGGAAGAGAAGGGAAAACTGCTTAGTGCTGATGAAAAAGATTTCATGGTGGACACGGATGACGAAGGTGAGATATTGGAAACAAACATGGTGTACATGGCTTCTTTGAAAAAGGTGGATGTCTTTAAAGCTCAAGATGAGGATGCAACTCCAAGCTATGACATTGATGCTGAAGAAGATGACACTCTTGTCAACAAGGTTGTAGGATCGAGTACTTCGAGCTAGATTGAGCTTGGTTAAACAAGAACCTCTGTATGGAATACAAGTGTTTATGCGGAAACTAAACAACAAGTATAATAAAGAAGAAAGCTATAAACGACAATGATCCTCTATGGATCAGACTATGAACTAAGAAAGGTGTTATTGACTATTGAAATCGTTAAAAGTCTGTATAACTCATGGACGGGATGTTTCTTTTATAATAATAAGAAACCCTAACCCTAACCCGTCTTACAAGAAAACGTGTGAAGAGATAAACAACAATCTCTTCTAAAAATAAATCTAACAAACTCTCTAAACCTACGGATAACAAACAATAACTATCCGCAGCAATCAACCCTATCGGCAGAAACAAAACAATACTATCGGCAGGAACCAACCGCAGCAGCAATGCAACACTATCGGCAGGAACCAGCTTCACTATCGGCAGCAATGAGAAATTCCTTATTTCTCATATCCCAACAATCCTCCCATCACTGAGAAACTCTTATTTCCCAGAGATCCTAACAATCCTCCCCTAATCTTGAGGTTGACTAGGTTAACCTGCAAGATTCCAATGTGATAGAGCTTTAACTTCTCAGGCTTGAGGACTGCGACATCCATAGCAGCAGCAATAAGTAGTAACCAGCAGCAACATCCATAACTTGCAAGATTCCAACCTCTATAGCATCCAGCAGCAACTTCAATAGTTCAGCAGGAATATGAAATCTTCTTCAAAACATGTATACTGGTCACAATGACATTCACTTGAACTTGGCTGCTACTATGACAATATGTACATCAAATCACTTAAGTTTCATACTATTCTCATCACATCCAGGTGTGTTAACTCCTGTGAGAGGTGAATCATTGAAAATTAATGGATTTGATGTCTCTTTACCAATAGCCATCACTACTGGAGTAGCCAATGTTTAGGTTTGTTAGACCATGGTACACTGATAACCATCTGATTTATTAGCAAATCAGCAACTATAAACGGATTTGACTTGTCTTTACCTGTAGCCGTTTGCTCAGGACTAGCCAATTCTTAGGTTACAGCAAACCTTGATGAATTGAATACCAAATATGGATACCAATTGTCTTTACCACAAACCATACTTTTGTGGACTAGCCAATCCTTTGGATCCCATAAAAGGTTACATCCATGGTGAATTGAGAACCATTTTCCACTCTCAGGAATAAACCATGGGTGAGTTGAAGTACCCTATAGCTTTGAGCAAGCTATTACAGCTATCAACGGATTTGATTATCACACCAGAGCCGTACCCTCATGGTGAGTCAACTCTTTCTTGTCTGCAAGACCTTGTGAGTTGAGTACCATTTATGGTGAAGGTGTAAACACCAACACTGTACCTGCAAGGTGTTGCTCAAAACCAACTTATTAGCACAAAATATACAATTTTTTTTTTTTTTTTTGAACTAAGAATAAGAAATCAAAAACATACCAAAAGAAAAGAAAGAAAAATAAGAAAAGAAACCAAAAGAAAGAAAGATAGAAAAATATACAACAACAACAACAAGAATAATCCTCCCCTTAAGCTTCAACCTCCCCTTAATCTGCAATCCTCCCCTTAAGCTGATGATCCTTTAGCTGCTAGTTGATCTTTGATGAATTTAACCAATTGTTCAGCTATAGTTAAATCATTGCCAATCGTATGCTTGGGAACTCTAACCTTCTGTGTCAGCATTCTCTTCAAAAGTCCCTCAGATAATGGATAAATGACATCCACAAACATAGTCAGGAACTTGCCAGAGATGAGTTCTACAACATGAACATTGGAAGATGGATATAACCTCCAAGAAAATACTCTCCAGGTAGATTGATTTCCCTATACCAATTTAGCCTTGTCTCCATCCAATGCATTCATCAAGACTTGTAAATCGCCCCAAAGCAGTAGGCCAATCCCAGTAGGAGTATGAGATTGATAGTGATTATCCACTATCTTATAAAGATGCTCCAAATCTTTTCTTTCAACCTTATTCAAGATCTCCCTCAGAAATGTAAAGAATTTGACTGTCCCATCAAGAGAAAACCAAACATTGATATCACCTTCAGAAGTGGATCTAATCTCCCAATGAGCAATATGACCCCAAGAATGAATAGAATCACCCTCTGAATCACTTTCAGAATCAACCCTAATCAAATCATGATCATCCACTTCAGAAACATCCACAGAAGAAGAGTGGAAAGAGTGACTCTTCTGCCTTGTTCTTAGACCATATTGCAGGATAGGAACAGATAAAGATGGCTCAGCAGAAATAGAGACATGAGCAGCAGGAATATCATCTGAAACAAGACCTTCTTGTGATGCCTCAGATGCATCTACATTATGACTTGGTGAAATGAATGTGGCAGTCTGAGAACCTTCAGCAGGAACAAGGAAAGATGAATCAGATAATGTCTCTCCAGACTTCATTTTCTTTGCAACATCAGATTCTAAAAATGAAGGCTCTCTTTTCTTCCTTTGTAAAATATCTGTCTGAACTGAAGAATTAATCCTTGCATAGGTATCAAGGAACAACTTTTGGATTGCAGCATCAGTTCAACCTTTGAAGTCACTTAGCTTGTAGTTAGCTTCATTCTTCAGATACACCTTCATAAAATTGACATTATCTCTGTTTGTAGGCATCTTAAATCCTGACTTTTGTCTTGCACTGATCCTTTGCATCAAGTCATTCCAAGTGGATGCACAATGTTTCTTTCAGATGAATGCCTTGAGCAGATCTGACCTTTCATCCGAATCCAACTCTGACATTTGAAGAACCATAAACCCATGAGCTCTAGTAATCATGTCAGTAACCAATAAGTATTCAACTTGCTCACTGAACTCTTCTGAAGTGGGATCTTCTGAACTTGTGTTATTCATAATCCCAGCAATATTCCTCTCATCAACAGACAATTTCCTTGCAAGCTCCTCATCTTGAGCAACTTGAGCTAGTCTAGCTTGTTCAGCAGCAATGTCCTGTGCTTGGATCTGTCTAGCTATCTCATCATCATTTTGAGTAACTTCAGAAGGAATGGTGTGACTATCAGCAGCAATGGATGGACAACCAGTAGTATTACCAGGAGCCTCAGATTCAGAAGAGACACTACCAACTTCAGCAGGAACACCAGAGACATCAGCAGCAATGGTCCTTTTTCCAGTGAAGGCCTGAGGTTGAGTAGTGATAGTATGCTCAGAGGAGATAGGCACTTTAGTATGTGTACTATCAAGAGAGACTGATGCCAGCACATTAAGCCCATCAAATGACATATCATCCTGATCTTCCTCAGACTCAGAAATTACAACCCTTCTTTTCTTCTGAGGATGTTGAGCTTCCAAAGAACTGATCCTATCATTTAGCTTTTGAATAATCTCACCAAAAGTATCTTTAGTGTCCTTGAGCTCCTTTTCCAAATTTTCCACTTTCTCACTAAAAACCCTTTTTGTCTCTTTAAGTTCTGACTCCAATGCCTCAATTTTCTTCACAGATCTGTCAAGTAACTGGGACATAGAGGTGAGATCAATAGCATCCTCAGCTCCACCAGCAGGAATACCTGAGGTATTAGGAGCTTCATTGGATCTGGGTGGAGAAACATTAAATCCTTCCCTTGCATTGGTGTCATAACTAAACGGCTGCCAAGTAGGACTAGGAGTTGAAAGCCTTGACCCAGAAGGCATATCCATTGAGGGTGAAGGTAGGACAACAGGTGAAACAACTGTGGTGGTCTGTTCATTGGGCTCATTAGGGTCATTAGATTCAGGTGTAGGTGTCACTGGTCTAGGTGATGGTGGTAAAGGGTCATCAGCAGCAACAGATGCAGAGGCATCAGCAGTAACTGAAGTCCCTTCACCAGCAGCATTGGATGCACTTGCATCAGCTGCATTGGGTGATGGTGGGATACTGACATTATCAGCAGAATCAGGGTTGTCAGCAGGATTGGCATTGTGTAACATGGCAGGTAATAAAGGTAAATGTTGGCCTGCAAAATTCATTTTCATTAAAGCAAACATTTTGGGAGTCAACCGATTCACTATCTTAGGGGATGTGTTAATTGTCTGTACACCTAAGATAATCTGAAGAAACCTAGGGTACATCAAAAATCTGTTTTTACCATTAGTGATATTCTCAATCATTCCCTCAAAGATATATTTTGCCCAATTAAATATCCTACCCTGAGATAGACAAACAAGACCAGACGCAATAGGACTTGGACATTGATCCCAACCACCTGTCTTAACACTCAAGCACTGTAGTAAAGTATGAATCAGAAATCTCCATTGAGGAGACAACTTATTTTTCAAGAAAGTACAACTACCAGTGACAGGATAACCTATAGCAGCCATACCATCAGTAATATCTTGTCTTGAAAGATCATATTCTCCATGCTCCGCAGGAAATTGAAGCTGAACACGAATCAACTCCTCCGTAATGACGACCTCATTCTCATCAATTGTGGCAACGATGTCTTCCTCCCTTCCCACAATGTGTCTGACCTTAGCTGTTGCCCAAAACTGCTTAACCAGCGAATCATACACCTTCACTAGACAATAAGTGAGTGCATAGTGAATAGTTGACCCACGAAGAAACGCTAGCACCTCATCATAACCAACACTTTTTGAAGACGATTCCAAGTATGCAACCTTGTTATGATCATCCTTGTAGCGAAGAGTTGACATTGTGTTGGATGAATGATCTAGGGTTCTTCTGAGAAAATTAGGGTTTGATAGGTTTGTGAGAAATTGAGATGAGAGAAGTGCAATTATAGGTTGGGGTTGCCAAATATATCACTTTAAATTACTGCAATTTTCTGCTCGTAACATTGACCAATCAACTTAAGGAGGTTTGACCAATCGGCAGCAACACTTGGTCAATCGGCAGTAATAAGAGGTTTGACCAATCGGCAGCAATGAGTTGGTTTGACCACAGTCAATCTACCGAACTTAGTCATTAAGAATAACTTACCCGAATTAAATCTCAATACCAACCACCAATAAATTCGCACTAATCTCCATAGCAATATATAACCCTCAAATCACATAACTTTATAATCACAAACCAAACCAAAAATTGTCAAAATCAAGCATAAATATGAGTTCATCCAAACATCCAATCATAGAAATCTCATCAGATTCTTCCTCCTCTAGTGACTCAGGGTGGAAAAACTACTTTCCCAAAACAGCATCATCTTCTAGAGACAAAGGTAAGGCCAAGGTTGAGGAGGATTCATATTCATCTGATCCTCTTCCATCTACACCTTCCTCATTTGAGTACTTTAGCTCTGATGATGAAGATTCATCAGAGTTGAAGTCCTTGACTTATTGTCAGGGAGAATGGGAGACTTTCCCTCCCAATTTTCCCCTTACAGATGAGCATAGAGAACAGATGAAGAGAACAGTGGCTCTGCTTACTGAGGAGGTGGAGAGAACAACTGCAGCTTTATATAAAGTACCGGTACCAAAAGGCAAGGCTAATCTTCAAGAAGGCTCTAGCTGTGAAAAACCTAACCCTCGAAGTCGAAACAATCGACAACGTGAAAGCCAAGATCCAAGACAAAGAAAGAATCCCATCAGACCAACTCCTAAGCCAAGACAGCCAGCTCCACAATCGAGCAACCCTACTCCACAATCAAGCCATCCAACTGCAAGGACACGCTCCAGAACACATCAAAGGCAAACTACTTCAAGCACTTCAACTCCAGCCCCTGAACCAAGACAGCCACTCCCAGTGGTGTTGGCACTTCCAGTCCCCCATGTTTATGAAGAAATCATTCGCCAGAGAGGAAGGAGGTTCATGCCTGATAATTTGGGTAAGGGTAAAGGGAAGATGGAATAGGTGGTAGGGTTAAGATAGATTGATGTATGAAGGTTGGTATGATGTTTTGAATGATGTTGATAAGTAGCTTTTGAAACTTGTAACTGAATGTTCTTATATTTCTCTTGATGAATGAAGATCACTGTCTTTAGTTTAAATTCCAAGCATTAAGATAAAGAAAGCTGCAAAACAAAGTTAACTAACAAAAGACACTGAAAAACCTGCAAAACAAAATTAGAGAAACACAAGCATAATCATAAATGAATGAAAAACAAGACAAAAATACAAGCATTTGCCTCCCCTTAGGCTAATGACACCCTTCAAACCAGCAAACACAATTACAACAACATGATTAACCAAACAGGACAATTACCAAGGATACCATGGAGAATAAGCCATTCCCCCTCCAAAGATTTGATTAGAATAGGCATGCCTGAAATCCCTCTAAAAATATGAAGAGGTACCAGCAGGAATGGTTCCCTGAATATCAGCAGAAACAGAGGTACCAGCAGGAACAGGTCTATCAGCAGGAAAGGGACCCCTATAAAAGTTCATTCCTGCTGCTTGTGGAACATATGATGGAATTTGTTTAACATTTTTCCACAATGATCTGGTCTGTTGTTGCCCACCATTCATTCTTTTCTCATGATAATCACAGTCTTTAATGAGATGATGTTTACTACCACACATAAAACATGATTTCTTCCTAATAGCCTTGTTCTTACTAAAACTTTTCTTAACATAGACAACATTATCACTAGAGGAACTAGAGACACATTTGTTTTTAACTGAATTAATTGAACTGTTGTCTGAAAAGGCTGATTTAGAAGTAGTTTTATCATTAGTTGAACCTAAGGACTCATGATGTTTGGGTGTGGTTGACTTTTCACTTGAGTCACATGAAACAAAGTCTTTAGACTCTGCTTCTGAGGACTTGTCACTTGTGGAACAAGAGACACAGTCATTAGATTTAGGTAAGTCTCTGGACTTTTTACCATAAACCATTTGTGACTCATCTGAGTCAATGTCAGAGAGACAGTGGACAGGGGTAGGCATAAAAACTCCTCTTATAGGTGGAGGAACAACATTCATTCCACCTTCTTTGACAAACTTAACAGGAATTTTATAGTCTACAGGTTCAGGGTTAAAAACACTATACTCATTAGGGTCATAAACTTGATCTTGCCCTATGTAGTCACCAAACCCTAAGCCACGTTTAGTTCTTACAGACATAGAACTATCAACTAACTTGTTTAGGTTTTTAGGTGAATCTTTCCATTTATCAAACCTAGCCAAGGTATTGTCTAGCTTAGTCTGCACATCCTGTTTTTCTAACACCATCTTAGCTTTTTGAGACTCAGAATGTTTAAGCTCATTAGTGGTGTTTTTCAAGTCCCTCTCTAAAACTCTTATCTTTTCCTCATAAGCTAACTGATTTTTTGAAACCAAACCTTTTGCTTTTCTAAGGTTTTAACTGCATTATCATAAGCTTGAACCTTAATAAAGTATTCATTATACTTAGATTTCATATCATCATATTCTTTATTAAGAGTTGAGTACAATTCTTGACAAGCAGGATTACATCTTTGTACCTGAGATGGGAATCCCAACAGAGCATATTCTTCCAAATCCTCGTTTGCTTCATAAGATTTATCTTTTTCAGTCAGCATTTCCGTAGACTTATTATGGAACAAACTCCTAATCTTCCTTGCACACATTTCAAATCTATCACCTGATAGCGACATTGTGAAAAGCTTCAAGAAAAACACTTCAACAATATTTCCTTCTTTATCAGAGATCCTCACCAGGCTCTGATACCACTTGTAGGATCGAGTACTTCGAGCTAGATTGAGCTTGGTTAAACAAGAACCTCTGTATGGAATACAAGTGTTTATGCGGAAACTAAACAACAAGTATAATAAAGAAGAAAGCTATAAACGACAATGATCCTCTATGGATCAGACTATGAACTAAGAAAGGTGTTATTGACTATTGAAATCGTTAAAAGTCTGTATAACTCATGGACGGGATGTTTCTTTTATAATGATAAGAAACCCTAACCCTAACCCGTCTTACAAGAAAACGTGTGAAGAGATAAACAACAATCTCTTCTAAAAATAAATCTAACAAACTCTCTAAACCTACGGATAACAAACAATAACTATCCGCAGCAATCAACCCTATCGGCAGAAAAAAAACAATACTATCGGCAGGAACCAACCGCAGCAGCAATGCAACACTATCGGCAGGAACCAGCTTCACTATCGGCAGCAATGAGAAATTCCTTATTTCTCATATCCCAACAATCCTCCCATAACTGAGAAACTCTTATTTCCCAGAGATCCTAACAAAGGTACACACATCAGATGCTTGTGATAATGATGATCTTGATGAATTCATACATGGCCACATTCGTACCATTAGTAAGACAGTTGAAGTTAACATACGTAGTGAAACATCTACAAGTGCTACTCCTCAGTTATCTACTAATAGTACCGATTGCAATCATGCATCAACAAGTCAAGATCATGTTGATATGCTTCAAAATTATGCCACTATTCAATCTCAAATTCAAATTTATGCTAACTTGATAAAACTGGAACAAGATAAAAGTGCTTCTTTATAAAAGAAAATCAAGGACATGTTATATGAAGAGCAGTCTGAAAGACCTCCAGTGCTTAAACGTCAAATTCAAGATTTACAAAATGAGATTTTTCTTTTCAAAAGAAATATTTCAAATTTTGAAAATATCAAAAAGAATTTTGAAAATGAAGTTTCTAAACTTAAAGAAGAAAAAGCTAATTGTATTCAACGATTAACTAGAGCTGAAACTAAACTTTGCATTATCAATCAGACTTCTAAGACTATGTACATGTTACTGCCCAAACCAGATTCTTTCATGGATCTAAAACAGGGCCTTGGTTATACTAAACCATCTTATCTTGATATGGTTAAACATCAAACACCAAGTTTGTATAATGCTGATTACATGAGACGTGATACCTTCAAAGATTACATGTTTGTTCCTAATGACATCTCTCAAGAGGAAATCTAAAAACATTTAAATGTTATTGAAAAGAAAACCAATTTCTCCTACTCTAGTGCCGATTATGGTTTGATAAATAAGGAAAATGCTCTTTCAAGAAAACCAACAAATGTTAAACATCATGCGGATCAGATTTCGGACAACCCATACGATCCTAACAAATATGAGAGTTTAGCGAGAAAAACCTTTTGCAATCTCAAAAATCAAATAAATGGAACGTTATATATTATTCGTGGAAAGCAAGAGTTTCAACTGGATGGACTTTTGAAATCCAATTCTGATGAAGTGGATGTCTTAAGGGAAGTCAAGAAATAGATAAAAACATTTATCGAGCCTCCCGTGAATAGAGTTTACGATCAATTTAAAACCTTTGAAGAGGCATTGATTTCAGAAATGCAAACTAATTTAACTTACGTCACATCTCTTGAAGATGAATATGACCTTCTCAGCTTAAACTCTGACATTCAAAAGAATATTTTCTGATTCAAATGGAATCAATCAAACCACAATTTGCTACGAATGAGGAGAAAATTAAAGACTTGGAAAATAAACAAACTTCTTTAGAAATGGAAAACCTTTTACTCACAGAGAGTCTAAGAGAATTCTTGCAAAAGAATGTTGAGTTGAACAAGAAATTGACTTGTTGTACTGCCAGATTTGAAAACTCTTGTGCTAAACTTGAAAAACAATCGTTAATATTTGAAACAAATTGGCAGCGAAAAATTGAAGAAAACAAATACGACAAGCTTTCCTACGAAAATTCTTTGAAAATAATCTTAAAAGAGAACGAGGAACTTAAATCTAAAGTGCTTGATTTGATGAATAACAAGAATCATGAGTTTGTTGCTTTATGCCAATTGGAAAATCAAAAAGTTTCATACTTTTCAAACCAACCAACCTTTTTGGCAAATAAAAAATAAAAAACTCATATTCTTGAACAAAAAAAAAAGAGGTTTTATCTAATCCTAAAGTAATTGCTCCCGGTATGTCGGATCTACTTCTACTAGAGAACCATATGGTTAAAATGATATGATTCATAACAAGGAATTCAAAATAGCTAGGAAGCAAGCATTACTTAGTAAGGATATGCCTCTAGATGCACCAATATGTTCTTTGACTCCTCCCCCTATAGAAAAGAAACCCAAAGAGTCAAAGAAACATAAGAACAAGAACCGTAAGAAGCATAAATTAGCTCAACATTATCAAATTGCACAATCTCCTAACACAGATTTTCTTTTTGATCCAGGTTTAGACACTACTTGTAGCAAGGAGAGACCACCTAAGAAATGTGCGTTGAAGACTAGTGCCTCTCAGTCTAAAGTTGTAGAAAAACCTAGACATTTTAAAGCGTTCAATAAAAAACGCTCTAAGCGAATGGATGACTGTAAAGACTTAAATGTGCATGGATCTGTTGATTCTAATAGCAAGAATGCTTTTTTAATTCTATTGCTTATAATTCTGCTTCTTCTAATTGTGTGCATGTTGATTTTAATTGTGATCATTTTAATGCCAACACCACTAGGACCGCTTTACCAAATCTAAAAAACCATAAGCATAGAGAAAAATGGGCATGGATCTCAATGGGTAGAATATTTGAATATCATGAGTTATTCCCTAGATCCTGCTTTAAGTGGGAATCTACCGGAAGAGTGTTCAAACACGTAGGTTATAAATGGTAACCAGTTAAGAAGCAATCCGAATCTAGCACCACTACAATAGAATAGTTCAACCCACTAGGTTTGCATTCTATACTGTCTAACTACGTGGAACCACTTTATCAGCGGGTTCCCAATTTTCTGTTTCTTGCTTTGATGTGCAGCTTGTCCAAGTGTGCCTCTGGTACCTCGACTTGGGGTGCACCCGACATATGACTGGGAACAAGGCACTGCTCAAGAACTTCGTGGCCAAATTCTTGGGTATAGTGCGTTTTGGGAATGATCACATTGCTAAAATCACCGGCTATGGGGATCTCATTCATGATAAGGTCACAATTCAAAGAGTCTACTTTCTCGAAGGACTAGGTCACAACTTGTTTAGTATTGGCCAATTTTGTGATAACGGTTTAGAGGTGGCATTCAAAAAACATTTGTGTATTGTTCGCACTCTTGAAGGCTTTGATATTCTCAAAGGCTCCAGGGATTCGAATCTATACCAAATTGCACTTAAAGAAATTACATCACCAAAACCGATTTGTTTGCTTGCAAAAGCTACATCATCAAAAGCCTGGCTATGGCATCGTCGATTCTCTCACTTGAACTTCAGAACTTTAAACGACCTTGCTCAAAACAAGCTAGTCAGAGGATTGCCAAAACTATCATTCAAGAAAGATCATCTTTGTTCAGCGTGTGGATTAGGAAAGATGACACGTGCAACACTCAAATCCAAATCCGAACCTAGTTCCGTTGCACCATTGCATTTATTGCATATGGATTTGTGTGGCCCAATGCGCGTTGTCAGCAGAAATGGAAAGAAATATATTTTGGTTATTGTGGATGACTACTCACGGTTCTCTTGGTTCATTTTCTTGCTTCTAAAGCTGAAACTCCAAATGTAATCATCAAGTTCATCAAAAGAGTACAAGTTGGTCTATTAGCTCAAGTCCGATACATAAGAACAGACAATGGGACAGAATTCACGAATTAGATTCTTCAGAATTTCTTTGATTCAATTGGCATTACTCATCAGAGATCTATGGCTTACACTCCTCAACAAAATGGTGTAGTCGAAAGACGAAACCGTGCATTAGTAGAAGTTGCAAGAACAATGCTAACCTCCGCAAAACTTCCATTAAATTTATGGTCTTAAGCAGTGTCAACCGCTTGTTTACACAAAATCGATCTATCATTAATAAACGATTCACAAAACTCCATAACACATCCTTCACAAACGCAAACCCGTTGTAAAATACATACGCACTTTTGGTTGTCGGTGCTACCCTCTTAATGATCGTGAAGACCTTGTTAAGTTAAAAGAAAAAGGGGATGTAGGATTTTTTTTTTGGATATTCTACACAATCAAGTGCATATCGTATCTACAATCGGAGAACAAAGTTGATACAAGAGACAATCCATGTTCACTTCGACGAAGTAGAAGAAATGGCTTCAGATCAAGTCAGTTCAGAACGCGTGCAAAAGACTATGACTTCTGAACAAAACAGTTCAGGACTCGTACCAAAACCAACATCATCAACACCAAAACCTAAACATATTCAAAAGGAAGCGTTAGATGGTTTGTTTGAGAAGTTCTATGATGAATCACGTAGAGGAAATAAGATGAAGGTGTCTACAATATCCGCTGCAACTCCGATTATCGAAGTCAATCCTCATGAAGACATGCCATCTCCCGTATCCGGTTCATCAACAACAACTTATGAAGATGCTGATCCAGTACCAGATACCCCTCCAATCATACAGATTCAACAAGAACTTTCACCAAACAATACCACTCCAACCTCCACTTTAAATGTTGATGATCAAATAATTACCAACGCATCATCTGAAGAGGAACCATTCATAAACCCATTCGCGACTCCCGAAGCTGAGGTCGGTGGACCTTCTGAGACGCAATCTATTGATCCTTCAAACATGCAACCACATCCCCACAGAAGAAGATGGACTCATGATCACCCTCTACAACAAATAATTGGAAATCCTTCTCAACCAGTCCAAACAAGAAGTTCTACAACAGATTACTGTTTCTACAATTCATTCCTAAGTAGAGTTAAACCTGCCAACGTCAAAGCGGCACTTGCAGATCCCGACTGGATTGTCGCCATGCGAGAAGAAATAAACCAATTCAAATGCCACGGCATCTAGCGAAGGGTTCCACGTCCTCTAGGAAAACTCATAATTGCATTGAAATGGATTCTAAAGAACAAGCTTGATGAAGACGTTGACGTAATCAGAAACAAGGCTCGTCTTATTGCCAAAGGTTACAATCAAGAAGAAGGAATCGAATTTGATGAATCATTTGCACCAATTGCTAGGATCGAAGCAATACGCTTATTCTTGGCTCATGCAACTCATAAATCTTTCACCGTATACCAAATTGATGTGAAAACGGCCTTTTTGTATGGGGAGTTAGAGGAAGCGGTGTATCTGAGTCAACCAGAAGGCTACGTTGATCCAGACCATCCAGATGATGTCTATGTCCTTGACAAAGCCGTCTACGGACTCAAGCAAGCACCACGTGCATGGTACAAAGTGTTGTCACAATATCTGCTCAAACACAAATTCGTCAAAGACTCAATCGATCCAACTTTATTTATTAGAATAAAAGGTGACGACATCATGCTAGTCCAAATTTATATCGATGATATCATTTTTGGATCGACGAATCCTAAATATTGCAAAAACTTTGAAAATATCATGCGACAGAAATTTGAGATGAGCATGATGGGAGAGTTAAAATTCTTTTTGGGTCTACAACTAAATCAAACTCCTCGTGGTATCTTTATTCATCAAAACAAATACACGATGGAAATTTTGGAAAAGTTTGGAATGGATAAATCTGACTCTATAAGTACACCTATGCAACACAAGCCTAAACTAGATGAAGATAGAGGTGGTAAATGGTATGTGCTTAAACACATACCTTTTCTTGACCAAATTAAGACCAAAACGACCAAAAACTAACCAAAATACCAAAGATATTTGTGTTTTTGTGTTTATTAATATGCAGGTACGGATATCTCAAAAAAAGGACAAAATCATGCAAAAACAAGAGAACGAGCACGGGATTTGGAAAAGGTCAAAAGCCGAAGCCGGGGAAGATACTTGAGCTTTATACTTCAAGATAGCCCTTGGATCATTTCAAATTTACAAAATCAGCCCTTGGTGAAATTTTCAGAAGTTGGCAAAAATAGCCCTTTATCATCTAATCCAATTTATTCCAACTCCTTAAACTTAAAACACTAAAACTAAAAATAACCAAAACCCCAACCAAATCCAATACAATAAACCCGCCAGCCCACTTCTAAAATTAACAAACTCAAACCGGATAAAAATTAAACCCGTATCCCTAACTTAACCCGAAGTCAACACCCAAATACCCAGTCAACCATAGAAACTAATTCACCCGCCTTTTCCCTCCTTTTAGTGTTCCCTCTTCTTCCTCGTATTTTACCCTGAAATCTCATTAATTACCCAACCTTAAATTCTTCTAGAAGAACGCTGACAAGTTAGAGAATGCCAGGTGGCAAAATCCCAGCACCCCTATTGGCTAAAGCTCTACCAATCATGATCAACGGCTGTGAATGAAAGGAGTGCTGCCCAAGTTGGATCCAAGGGTCGATTTTGAGAGTTCCTGAAGCTTCCTGATGAAACCCTAGCTTCCTTGGTGCCTATAAATAGAAGCCTTCTTCCTCACAGATGGGAGTTAGTTTTTTTTAGAGTCTAAATTAGGGTTATGTAGTGTCGTTTTTATGTCTTTTTAGAAGTAATTTTAATTCAGTTTGATTAAGAGTTGTAATGGTTTTTTGTACTTGAGTTTTTAATGATTAATGAAAGTTTTAGTTTGAATTTGCTCTTTTAAACCTATGTTCTGTTTCTTTATGAGTGTTATTATAAGCTAATCTTAGCTTGTTCTCTATCTATTAAGCTTAATATAAGTCCTTCAAAAGCTTTTTACTAAAATATTTTAATAAGTCTTATTTTTACTCCAAAAATCCCAAAAAAATAGAAAAATATATCAAAAACATTAAAAAAATTGCAAACTCAGCTTTCATTAAGCTATTTACTGTTAGATTAAGGTCATATAAGCTTCATAGTTTATTGTGAGCTTTAGTTAGGTTCAAAACTGCTTTAATCTCAAAATTTCCCAAAAGTCAACAAAAGTCAAAGAAATGGTCAAATAAGCTGTGGTGGAATAAGCTGATTTGGATAAGCTCTCTGGGTTATATTTGGCTTGTGAAAACAGGCCTGGGTTGTGCTCTTAGTAATTCAGATCTGTTCTAAGGAAGGAATATGTAAGCTTTCATTGATATACTATTCTATCAAAACTGCTTATTTTCATGCTTTTTGATTGCTTTTGTTAGATTATAGCTTATTTAGTAGTAGCTTAGTGTTTCTCATATTAGTCAATTAGTTTAAGTTAGTGTTGAATCAGTTTTGTGTTAAAAAGATATAACAAAAGCTAAATAGTCAACTTAGGTCCTAGCTTATTTAGTGCTAACCTCTATTTTGAAAAGTGCTTATTAGGTGGTTAGTAAGTTAGATTATCAGTAGTTAAGCAGTATCATAGCTTATCTTGGAGTTTTGTAGTGTAAATTTGCAAATCAATCTCAACAAAGGGTGTCTGGCACTAGCTTATTCTAGGTAGAAATTTACAAGGTACTGTTCATTTGCCTTCATGTCAGATTTGATTGAGCTTATTTGAGTCCAGGTAAGCTGATTTTAGGAGGTCATAAGCTGTTTCGAGTTGTTTTGAGGATTTGAATTAGTGAGTTCATTTATAAGGTCTGACTTGCTCATATAAGCTCCATATAAGCCAGAGCTTATTTGGACATCCTTTTTGGCATTCTTAGGTGTAATTTAGTGGTTAAAGTAAATGTTCAAAGTTTGGTTAAGTATCATTGAGTTTTGAAAGGTTTTAAGGTCAAATAATCCCCACTACTGCATCAAACTGCATTTGCAGCCCCATTCCCCCAATTAGCTCTAGCTTTTCCTTGTTAACTGCTTCATATTAAGCCCTTTTTAGCTGAATTTTGGTACTAGTAATGTTTGGTAGCTTATCTTGATATTGCCCCTTTTTCTGAATCTTAAGACCAGCTTATTGGTGGTGTTTTAGTGCCTGCAAAAAGCCCTCAGACCCAATTTCTAGGCCTGCACCAGGGCATTTTTCCCTTTACTTATTCTGATTTGGTGTGCTTATTCTTGTTTAGAGTAGCTTATTCTGAGTATTATGGATCATTTAGATTAGATATTGATTGCGTTAGCTTATTCAGTTTCCCCCTAGCTTAATCTCAGCTTAATCTCTTTCTTTTAAAATATTTCATTTTTCTTCTTTCTTAAAAAGTCCACTGTTTAGCTTTAACAAGCTGTAACTCAGCTTATTGATAGATTTAAAAATAGTTTTCTTTTCAAAAGTTGCTTATTAATCAGTGCTTATTAGGGTTCTAAAAGAAATACAAAAAAAAAAATAAGTTTTCAAAAAAAAGTCATTGCTGGGATTCGAACCCTGGCCACCCAGCTCACCAAACACACGACTTACCATTATGCTCTAGTTCTGCTTGTTACTCCTAGTTCACATTTAATTACTTAAGCCTTTTCCTTTTTTTTAGCTTCTAATCTGTTTCATCTTATTTCAGCTTATCTGTTTAAGCTTTCTCAAAACTTTTATTTTTCCTAGCTTCCTATTAGTTTAAAGTAATTTCTAGAAAAATTTCATAATTTTCTAAATAGTTTTACTATTTTTAATCATTTAATTTTTTTCTTTTAGTTTTTAATTCATTAAAAATTAAATAAAAATCAAAAAAATATAATTCTTTTTTCTAAAATTTTCTTTTACTGATTAGAACTTAGGAAAAATATAACTTCATACCTAGGGTTGATATTTCTTAGATTTTACATTTTAAGCTCGGGTTTTCCCGGTTTTGATTCGTGTTTAGTTTTCTTTTACGTTTTTGGCCTCGTAGCTTTTAGTTTTATAATTTCTTTTCTAGATTAGTTAATTTAAGTTTATATTTCATATTTTTAGCATAAAAACCAAAATATCTCACTCTTATCTCACATTCACGACACAAATCACAATCCCGAATCACATATTCCATTCAATCTTCAATCGGGACAACGAACTTCTGGTTTTGCATATTTCCTTTGCAATTCTTGAAATATAAATTGTTAAATCAATTTTTGGCGCCGCTGCCGGGGAAGGTTGACGTGAATTCGTGATTCCGTTTTTCGATTCGTGTTTTGAAAATCCTTCTCCCGGGAAGTTATCGTTTTTATTTGTAAATATTTTCAAAAATATAAAATCCAAAAAAAAAATTAAAAAACCCACTAACACTTTTCCTAAAGTGTTAACAATACCAAAAAAATCTTAAAACAACAAAAAAATCGTGAAATCATTTGATTTCGGATTATCTTTCGATTACAACCTATACAAGTGGTTTAAGGATGGTTTTGACATTAAATTGCAAACCGAAAGAGGCGGGTTTTTAATCAGCTTTCGAGCGGACCTTTGCTTCTCCGCCACTCTGCGAGTAGTCTTAAGAGAAACGATATCGATTGAGGGATCGGTACCAAAAATATTGTTATTAATTTTTATTTTAATATAAAAAAATCCAAAAATATTTTCCTTTTCCAAATTCATTTTTCTTTTAAATTTATTTTTGGTGTATGCTCACCCGTTCCAAATCAAACCTAATTGATAAATCTTCTCTCTTACCGACTCGTCGTTCTCGTCGATGCAAAAGAGTTAACGTACCTGAGTTACGTCCTCAAGTTGATACTCCCATTACCGAAATGGCCGAGGATCAACGTACCATGCAAGAGTTACTCCAATGTCCCACCGTGGGATATGGATATGCTATTGTTATACCACCAATTAACAACACAAATTTTGAGCTTAAAACCGGTTTGATACAAATTGTTCAGGGAAATCAATTTCATGGTTTTGAAAGAGAGGATCCCCACGCACACATCCGATGGTTTAATCAGTTGACCTCCACAAACCACCATAAGGATGTCACTAATGACACTATGAAATTGATGTTATTCCCATTTTCCCTCGAGGGGGCGGCTTGGATTTGGCTTGAAAAAGAACCCCCTCAATCGATCCATACTTGGGAAGATCTCGTCCATAAATTCGTGAATTATTTCTTTCCTCCGTCTAAAATGACTAATCTCAGGAATGAAATCACAAATTTCCAACAACGGTTTGATGAGAATTTTAGTGAGGCATGGGAACGATTTAAGGATCTCCTACGTAAATGCCCACATCACGGTTTCTCAGAATTACATCAAATCGATACGTTCTACAATGCTTTAATTCAATCGGATCAAGATTCACTCAACGCAGCCACCGGTGGCAATATCTTGAGTCGAATGCCGAAAGATATCTTAATGATTATCGAAAACAAATCCAAAGTTCCAACTTCACGAAACAAACCGGTTGTTTCGAAAGTGAATTCTTCCACCCCTTCTTCTTCATCGGCCCATCCATCGGAGATGGCCGAGCTTATCGATGCTATTCGTATGATGATGAAAGAGTTTAAGCTCCAGAATCAGAAACCGGAGCCCGTCAAAGCAGTTACAGAAACTTGTGTTATATGTGGTGGTCCCCATCCTTATTATAATTGTGAAGCTACCGATAGCCAAGTTTGCAATGCTACCATAGCACCAGCAAACTACAATCAGAATCAAGGATTTCATCCTCAAAATGCTAGTAACCTAATGGGACCACCCGGTTTTCCACCCGTTCAAAACAACCAAAATCGTTTTCATCAAACCAACCAAGGTTACAATCAAAACCAAAGTTACAATCAAAACCGTGGAAACAATTATCATGCTCAACCACAGCAAGTCTATCAATCTCCTCCTGCACAAATTGCACCTTCTCCCGATTTCTCAAACTATATGAAGACAACCGATGCTAGCATACGAACCATGCAGAGTCAAATCAACAACATGAGAGTTGAACTTCGGAAAGAGATTGATACGACGATGACTCGACAAACAAACGAGCTTAAGCAAATGATGAGTGGTTTTTTACAAATGATTCAACCTTCAACCTCGGGTACATCTTCTCTTCCTAGCAACACAATTGCTAACCCCAGGGGTGATTTGAAAGCAATCACCACCCGAAGTGGTATATATTATGATGGACCCACGGCTCCGACTACCTCTTCTTCTCTTCCTCCCAAGGTAGTCGCCCGTGAGACCGAGGCGACAAAGGACATGGAACTTCCTACTAATAACGGAAGTACTGAAGACGTCCAACCTCCGGTTGTCCAAAGTGCTCCAAAGTTTAAAAAGTCGTTACCTAATCCGACTAATCCAAAGCTCCGTGAGAAGAACAATCAACAAATGTTGAAATTTCTCCAACTCTTCCAAAAGCTTCATTTCGATTTGAGCTTTGCGGATGCTTTACTTCATATGCCTAAGTTTGCTTCAACTTTCAAGAGCTTAATGAATAATAAAGAAAAGTTGTTTGAGTTAGCTAAACACACCGTTGAATGAGAATTGCTCGGCGGTAATCCTTAAGAAGCTTCCCGAAAAGCTTGAGGACCCCGGCAAATTCCTCATCCCGTGTGATTTTCCGGGAATGATTGAGTGCTTAGCCTTGGCCGATCTTGGTGCAAGCATCAATCTCATGCCTCTTTCTGTGTGGAAAAATCGTTCTCTACCAGAACTTACTCCTACACGAATGACTCTCGAGCTCGCTGACCGTTCGGTTACTCGAACAAAAGGTATTGTTGAAGATGTCATCGTCAAAGTAGGAAAGTTCCATTTCCCGGTTGACTTCGTTGTGGTTGATTTTGATGCCGATCCTCGGGTTCCCCTCATCCTAGGGAGATCCTTCTTGGGGACGGGCCGTGCTTTGATTGATGTATATGCTGAAGAAATAACTCTTCGAGTTAATGATGAAGCCGTTACTTTTAATCTTGACCAAACTGCAAGCTTCTCCTCTAGCTACGAAAATTTTTTGGTAAACCGAATTGATATCATAGATGTTGAGGAGTATGCTCAAAAATTTCTAGAATTTTCAAACGATTCTCCGAGTGGCAATCCCACTCCAACTTCTCAACCTATCCTTTCCGACTCTTCCCCTTCTCTCACACCGGTTGAGGGAAGTGTTTCCACTATGGAAGAGCTCGAGGTTTTCTTTAGTGATGAGCCAATTTCACCGGAAATTGATGACACCGTCTTTGATCCAGAGGGAGATATTCGTTTAATTGAAGAATTGCTATACAATGAGCCGTCATCTTCACTCCCTCCGACAGAAATTAAAGAAGAAAAGCCGCCTAAATTCGTTCAAGTTGTTGATTCTAAATCAGAAGAACAAAGTAGTGGCATTACCACTTCTAGTATTGATTTTCTTCTTGAGGAGTTCACCGATGAACTCGCTCACATCGATCCAATCCCACCGGGGGATGAGGACGATGAGTTTGATTTTGAATCTGATCTTAAAGAATTAGAATTTTTGCTGAACCGTGATCCGTCTAAATGTGATTCTTACTCCGAGGAGTTCACCGAGAAACTCGCTCGTGATGATCCAAGTCCATCAGAAAATGATGATGATCTTTTTTACTTTCATGCTGATCTTAAAAAAGTTGAATATCTTTTGTACCATGATCCGTCACTTGATTTACAAAGTGATGACGATCTCTTTGATTTTGGGGCCGATCAAACCGAATGGAAAAATCTTTTATATGACAAACCTACTGATCATAAACCCGTTGATGAAAAAGACCCTAAAATGGAAACCATAATAGAGGAAACTACTATTGATCAAAATGACTTATCTCATCATTCTCCCGAGGATGATTTCCTTTTCTCCATTGAGTCCTCCATTGAGTACCCTACTGAGTTTTCTTGTGAAAACAAAGTGTTTAATCCAAGCATACTCGATGATGGTGAAATTCATCCTTTGATGAAATCGACTCTTGATAAGAATTTAAAGTTTCCTACCTCATCTAAGGAACTTTTAATTCTGGAGAAAAGTGATTCCCCTCGGCTTATTTCTGATCAAGAACTCCCATTGTGCATGGAGTTATCTCTGATTGAAACTTTACTATCGTTTCCAGCCGGAAATGAAGACAAAGTTTTTGACCCCGGCATCACCGCTTTTATCTTCTAAAGCCGTGGGTATCTCATCGGAGTGGAACTTTCAAGTACTTCAATGTTTATCCAAACATCTTGAATGAAGGTCCTATTGAGATTATCTCTTCCACTTGTTCCCCCAAGGATAACTAAATTCGGGGTCGAGTCAAGCTACGTGACTCGGTTAACAAAAACAAAGCGCTTCGTGGGAGGCACCCTATGCTTATCCATCTATCCTCTTTCTATTTTCTTAATAAAAGTGAGGAGGGGCACCTCTTCCATATCTTGTGTTTTGTGGTTGTTAGTGTATGTCCAGGATTTGCCGAATTATGAAGACTCTCGTGCTCGTGGTTTACTTCTCTCCACTCGAGTTTCATCATTCGTTGCTCATCCGATATCCTTAATCTTATCGTCTAACGTTTATCTTTGGCATAATTAATAAACGGCCTTAGATTTATGTAGGAAAACCCTTACCTTTAAGACATTAAGGACAATGTCTCATTTTAGTCTGGGGGGGGGGTAATCTTTCAATTTGATTTTTGCCTTGCATATTTTGCCGTTTACTCATACAACCCCGTTTTTCCTCCAAAATTGAAAAAATCCAAAAAAATGAGAAAAATTTAAAAATTTTGTGCAAAAATATAATAAATTTTGACATTTTGTTGACTTTTCGCTGGTGAGAGTAGGAATAAAATTCTGACTTGATTGGGCGTGTTGAGCCCTTGCTTGTCCCCTTAACTTTTCTTGGCTAAGCATTCGCGGATCTTATTATTTAAGATTTTAAATTTGCGAAGAACGAGAAATGATAGAGTTTATTTAGAAGTTAGATGCTAAGCGTGGAGTAGTTGGTTCTCTTTGGAGCTCATCGAAGTTACTTGTGGCCTTTTGCTCCCAGAAAAATGTTTCACCATATATAATTGTAAGAATAATTAAAGATGTTAGGTTTTGACGATGATTAGTTCTTGGTCTTCTTAAAAGAATCCTTACTTTAAAAATTGGGTACACATCAAGGTTACTTAATAAATAAGTTTAATAATAATAAGTTAACTGCTCTAAGCTACGGATTCGAGATCGGGCCTTGGATCCTTATTTTCGGAAGGCGTTTAGGTCTTGGCTACCCTCTTGCACCGGCCCTTGGACCTCTAGTTCAGGAATGTGTGAGGTCTTGGTCTAACCACCTTGGATCCTCATTTCAGGAATGTCTAGAGTCTTGGAACATTCCGTTGTAACGGCCCTTGGATCCTTTATTCCGGAAGGTGTAAGGTCTTGGAACTAAATTGTGAAGCTCTGTCGTTTAGGGTACGCAAGTGAAAAATTGTTGAATAAAAAAAATGGTGATGAATGAAAAAGAGAAAAAATGCAAAAGTCAAAAATATAAATAAAAAACCTTGATGTGGACCTCATTTTCAAAGCAACGGTTCTCGAGAGAAGATTGAAAACTACTTAGCGTCTTAATTTAGTATCTTTATCGGACTAAAAACATATCGAAACGAGAAAATATGAAGCAATTCATTTCTCACCAAAAGTAAAA
This sequence comes from Artemisia tridentata subsp. tridentata, assembly GCA_021014915.2. Lineage (NCBI taxonomy): Eukaryota > Viridiplantae > Streptophyta > Magnoliopsida > Asterales > Asteraceae > Artemisia > Artemisia tridentata. Next base: position 293,183,158 of record CP139507.1, on the reverse strand, counting down.
TAAATAGAGGCAAATTAGGAAAATGGGAGCAAGAGGTAATTACACAAGTAACTTCCATGGGTAGTGTTGGCATCTAACTTGTAAATAACGATGATTTCGTTTTTAAGCTTAGTTTGGGGACTCATGAAAAATCAGGGATGACGAATTTTATCCGTATTGTCACTTCTTTATGAGTCGTGTTTCCTACTCGTTGGCCCTAAAAGTTTTCTTAATCTCTTTTGAAGATTGTCCCCATTAATTTTAGAATAGATTTCTTAATCTCTTTTGAAAATTTTGCTACTTTTCAAAGTTAGTAAAAAGAGGTTGAAAATTTTTGGTTTCAAAAACGTGTTTTTATAACATTTCGTGAGGACACTGGAATATCTTAGTCTGGGAGATTTTAGTATGTGCTTAAACAAATACCTTTTCTTGACCAAATTAAGACCAAAACGACCAAAAACTAACTAAAATGCCAAAGATATTTGTGTTTTTGTGTTTATTAATATGCAGGTACGGATATCTCGGAAAAAGGACAAAATCATGCAAAAACAAGAGAACAAGCACGGGATTTGGAAAAGGTCAAAAGCCAAAGCCGGGGAAGATACTTGAGCTCTATACTTCAAGACAGCCCTTGGATCATTTTAAATTTACAAAATCAGCCCTTGGTGAAATTTTCAGAAGTTTACAAAAATAGCCCTTTATCATCTAATCCAATTTATTCCAACTCCTTAAACTTAAAACACTAAAACTAAAAATACCCAAAACCCCAACCAAATCCAATCCAATAAACCCACCAGCCCACTTCTAAAATTAACAAACCCAAACCGGATAAAAATTAAACCCGTATCCCTAACTTAACCCGAAGTCAACACCCAAATACCCAGTCAACCATAGAAACTAATTCACCCGCCTTTTCCCTCCTTTTACTGTTCCCTCTTCTTCCTCGTATTTCACCCTGAAATCTCATTAATTACCCAACCTTAAATTCTTCTAGAAGAACGCTGACAAGTTAGAGAATGCCAGGTGGCAAAATCCCAGCACCCCTATTGGCTAAAGCTCCACCAATCATGATCAACGGCTGTAAATGAAAGGAGTGCTGCCCAAGTTGGATCCAAGGGTCGATTTTGAGAGTTCCTGAAGCTTCCTGATGAAACCCTAGCTTCCTTGGTGCCTATAAATAGAAACCTTCTTCCTCACAGATGGGAGTTAGTTTTTTTTAGAGTCTAAATTAGGGTTATGTAGTGTCGTTTTTATGTCTTTTTAGAAGTAATTTTAATTCAGTTTGATTAAGAGTTGTAATGGTTTTTTGTACTTGAGTTTTTAATGATTAATGAAAGTTTTAGTTTGAATTTGCTCTTTTAAACCTATGTTCTGTTTCTTTATGAGTGTTATTATAAGCTAATCTTAGCTTGTTCTCTGTCTATTAAGCTTAATATAAGTCCTTCAAAAGCTTTTTACTAAAATATTTTAATAAGTCTTATTTTTACTCCAAAAATCCCAAAAAATTAGAAAAATATATCAAAAACATTAAAAAAAATTGCAAACTCAGCTTTCATTAAGCTATTTACTGTTAGATTAAGGTCATATAAGCTTCATAGTTTATTGTGAGCTTTAGTTAGGTTCAAAACTGCTTTAATCTCAAAATTTCCCAAAAGTCAACAAAAGTCAAAGCAATGGTCAAATAAGCTGTGGTGGAATAAGCTGATTTGGATAAGCTCTCTGGGTTATATTTGGCTTGTGAAAACAAGCCTGGGTTGTGCTCTTAGTAATTCAGATCTGTTCTAAGGAAGGAATATGTAAGCTTTCATTGATATACTATTCTATCAAAACTGCCTATTTGCTTATTTTCATGCTTTTTGATTGCTTTTGTTAGATTATAGCTTATTTAGTAGTAGCTTAGTGTTTCTCATATTAGTCAATTAGTTTAAGTTAGTGTTGAATCAGTTTTGTGTTAAAAAGATATAACAAAAGCTAAACAGTCAACTTAGGTCCTAGCCTATTTAGTGCTAACCTCTATTTTGAAAAGTGCTTATTAGGTGGTTAGTAAGTTAGATTATCAGTAGTTAAGCAGTATCATAGCTTATCTTGGAGGTTTGTAGTGTAAATTTGCAAATCAGTCTCAACAAAGGGTGTTTGGCACTAGCTTATTCTAGGTAGAAATTTACAAGGTACTGTTCATTTGCCTTCATGTCAGATTTGATTGAGCTTATTTGAGTCCAGATAAGCTAATTTTAGGAGGTCATAAGCTGTTTCGAGTTGTTTTGAGGATTTGAATTAGTGAGTTCATTTATAAGGTCTGACTTGCTCATATAAGCTCCATATAAGCCAGAGCTTATTTGGACATCCTTTTTGGCATTCTTAGGTGTAATTTTGTGGTTAAAGTAAATGTTCAAAGTTTAGTTAAGTATCATTGAGTTTTGAAAGGTTTTAAGGTCAAATAATCCCCACTGCTGCTTCAAACTACATTCGCAGCCCCATTGCCCCAATTAGCTCTAGCTTTTCATTTTTAACTGCTTCATATTAAGCCCTTTTTAGCTGAATTTTGGCACTAGTAATGTTTGGTAGCTTATCTTGATATTGCCCCTTTTTCTGAATCTTCAGACCAACTTATTGGTGGTGTTTTAGTGCCTGCAAAAAGCCCTCAGACCCAATTTCTAGGCCTGCACCAGGGCATTTTTCCCTTTGCTTATTCTGATTTGGTGTGCTTATTCTTGATTAGAGTAGCTTATTCTGATTATTCTGGATCATTTAGATTAGATATTGATTGCATTAGCTTATTCAGTTTCCCCCTAGCTTAATCTTAGCTTAATCTCTTTCTTTTAAAATATTTCATTTTTCTTCTTTCTTAAAAAGTCCACTGTTTAGCTTTAACAAGTTGTAACTCAGCTTATTGATAGATTTAAAAATAGTTTTCTTTTCAAAAGTTGCTTTTTAATCAGTGCTTATTAGGGTTCTAAAAGAAATACAAAAAAAAAAAAAAAAAAGTTTTCAAAAAAAATCATTGCTGGGAACCGAACCCTGGCCACCCAGCTCACCACACACACGACTTACCATTATGCTCTAGTTCTGCTTGTTACTCCTAGTTCACATTTAATTACTTAAGCCTTTTTCTTTTTTTTTAGCTTATAATCTGTTTCAGCTTATTACAGCTTATCTGTTTAAGCTTTCTCAAAACTTTTATTTTTCCTAGCTTCCTATTAGTTTAAAGTAATTTCCAGAAAAATTTCATAATTTTCTAAATAGTTTTACTATTTTTAATCATTTAATTTCTTTCTTTTAGTTTTTAATTCATTAAAAATTAAATAAAAATCAAAAAAATATAATTCTTTTTTCTAAAATTTTCTTTTACTGATTAGAACTTAGGAAAAATATAACTTCATACCTAGAGTTGATATTTCTTAGATTTTACATTTTAAGCTCGGGTTTTCCCGGTTTTGATTCGTGTTTAGTTTTCTTTTACGTTTTTGGCCTCGTAGCTTTTAGTTTTATAATTTCTTTGCTAGATTAGTTAATTTAAGTTTATATTTCATATTTTTAGCATAAAAACCAAAATATCTCACTCTTATCTCACATTCACGACACAAACCAGTTGATGCTACAAAATACCGTAGTATGATTGGTTCACTCATGTATCTTACAGCTAGTCGGCCTGATATTCATTTTGCAGTCTGCATGTGTGCCCGTTACCAATAAAGGCCAACGGAAAAGCACCTTACTGCTGTAAAACGGATCTTTTGGTACCTAAAAGGCACAATTCACATGGGCCTTGTGTATCCGAAAGTTACAGGTTTCGAACTAATTGCCTATTCAGATGCAGATTATGCAGGTTGCCAAATTGATTGCAAAAGTACTTCAGGATTTGCTCAATTCTTGGGGGAGAAGTTAATCAGCTGGTCTTCAAAGAAGCAGAATCACACTGCAGAAGCTGAATACATATCCCTCTCCAGATGCTGTGCACAAGTACTATGGATAAAAACACAGTTGACGGACTATGGCTTCTTTTACGACAAAATCCCAATTTATTGTGATTCGCAAAGTGCCATTGCCATCTCTTGTAACACGACACAGCACTCACGGACAAAGCATATAGCAGTCAGATACCATTTCATCAAGGAACATGTAGAAAGACGGATTGTGGAATTGTACTTCGTGAAAACTGATTACCAAATTGCCGACTTCTTCACCAAAGTTTTGCCACCGGAAAGATTTGAATACTTACGACAACGTATAGAAATGGCAAGCATTCGTGATGAAAATGACAGTGATGATCAAAAGGTCAAAGAAGTCACCAAAGTAACAGACATCACAAGTACATCTGGTAAAACAATCGGGTAATTATTAACTCATAATGGTTGTTGATTAAATCACATATCAACACCCATTTTTAAAGTAAGGACCCTGAACGTACGCTTCAGTGCGTCAATCCTTCAGAAAAGATGAGAAATCTTCTTAATTATCGTGAGCAAAATTTATACAAGATTTAACAAAAAGCTTTTTACAAAACCTTTTTCTAAAATTTTTTGCTCTTGATAAACAAATCTTGAGCTTGTTTTTCTGATTATTAATATAATCTTTTTTAGCTCAAGTAAGAATAAAAATTTCAAAAACAATGCTACCTACCTCAATAATAGATAAAAAACAGTATAAAATATTAAGCTATTTTTTAGGGGGAGAAATTAAGTAGTTTGTTTTTTAAATCAAAGAATAAGTTGTTTTAAAGTTGTTGGAAAATAAAACAAAAATGTTGTTGCAAAGTTAAAATGAAAAATGTTGTTAAAACGTTGGGAAAATACCATCACTTTGAGGGGGAGTGATAAATTTTATTTAAACATTTTTGATATAACACAAAAGTTCATTTACTTGAACTAAAATGTTTTCAAAATTTTATTAAAAATAAAATGTAAACAAAAAGGACTTTGTGTGAAAGAGAGCTTAAGCCAAAGGGGAGTTTTGCTAAATTATTAAAACTGCTTTGAACCCTCCCCCAGTCCAAAACTCTCGCAGACCTGGGTCAAAATCAAAAAGTTCAAAAAGTCAAAAAGGGTTATTAACCTACCTAATGACTACGAGAGAAAAACACACAAACCACTTTTGCTATCACAAACTCTCTCTCTCTCCTTTGCACCCAAAATACTCGCATCGCAATAACTCATGCTCTAACAAAGATTTCTAGATTACTAAGTGTTTTTCATGCAAAATGTAAGCTTACAAATTTATTTAGCTAATTGTTTTACATCTTTGTTATGAATTTCAGTCATTGGTTTGCATTACATTGATCAAAATTGGTTAGTTAAGGTTGCGTAATCATACAACACTTAGATCACTATTGAGTTTGCGATTTAGAGTGTTTTGATTAAATTCTTGTGGTTAGATGACTGAGATAAGATGTTTCGACCATGTTTATAAAAGAAAATGGGAACTTAAATGGCTTGATTTAGGGTAAAATGGATCAATTTTGGGTCGAAGATGAACAGTTAGGGCTGCGACACCAATAATGGTGGAATGCGAGACTTTAGGATAGATCCAAAAACTGATTTTAATAGTAATTTAAAATCTGCGAGACTTTGGTTGCGACAGCAGTTTTACACTTAGTGTCGCAACTGATGCCTTGCGATAGCACTTTTCCTAAATGTATTGTGATAGCTTGCTATCACAACTTTTCTTTGCGACAGCTCTTTACAAAACTTGTTGCGATAGAAATTACTATCACAACATTGGTTTGTGATACATGTTTTATATTATTTGCGACAGTTGACTATGTTTGACCATGTTTGCGATTCCAAATCCTGCGATAGCAGATTTTGCGAAACTTGTTACCCACCCTTTTTTAAATGTTACTCCGCCCAAATTTTTAAAAATCTTTGCAAAACTTTTATAAGTTTTACACTTGTATAAAGTTTAACAAACATTTTAAATAATTTTAGCAAAGCAACATTTGTGATCAAACATTCTTTTCTAAAAATAGTCATAACTTGTTCAAAACTTCAAATTTTTTGAAAATAACTTTTCAAAAACTATAAAGTTCAAAAATGAGCCAATTTTTTTTGTAAACACATATGTGTTTCTCAATTTTTTAAATTCATTTCAATGAGAATCAAACTTTTTCTATAAAGAAGAATTTTTAAATTTGAGACATAAAATTGCATTTGTTTAATTTAGTAATAATTAGACTAGGATTGTATCCCGATATTGCCGTCAAGTAGTTAGTGATGCATATGTTTAATTAGATAATTAGACTTCTCTGTGATTGCATTTTTGTGAACACTTTGTGAATGACATTTTGGTATGTCTATGTGAATGAATGGTTTTGACGGATAAAATTCAAATTCTTTCTCGGTTGCCAAAGCTATGAATTTTGACAGATAAAATTCAAATTCTTTCTCGGTTGCCAAAGCTATGAATTTCAAAATTAAGAATCAATTCATGTAACCTTGAAAAGTTTTTCACTCAAATCTCTTTTCAAAAGGTTTTGAGACAACTTGACACGGTCATAACTAAGAATATCTCATCATCAAGGTGGTTATTAGGGCTAGTTGTCATGTAAAAACTGATAATGTATCCCTTTAACTACACACGTAATTAAGTATTCAAAGTTTTGATACGTTACGGGAAATCTCACTCTTATGCAACAAGAGCTCTTTTGAGACGACTTGTATTTGACTTAACCTAAAAACTTCTCATCTTCAAGGTAGCTATTAGGAATAGTTATCACCTAAAAGCTGATAACGGACTCCTTTAACTAGGCAACGTAATAGATAGTTCAAAGTTTAGTTATTTATCAAGAAATCTCACGCTCGTGCAATTAAATTATCTTTGTAAATATTTTTCCAATCAAGTCATCTAGTATATACTAGATTACTTAAGTTTGAAACAAACGTTGATACTTTTTCCCAAAACTTCAAAAAGGTTAGATGAACGTATATTTTCAAGCATGAGTAATATAAAACAACGTTCAATCTAAACCTCAAAAATAGTTTGAAAAAGTATCACAACACAAACTTTTGGTGAGGGAAAACAAAAACAGACAAAGAGAATTAAATCGCATAAGAAAAGAAAATAGCATGCGCTTATGCTATAAAAGCAAGAAAGCATAAGAAAAGAAAAAATAAAAAGAAATATGCTCAAAAAAAATGCCAGAGCATACAAAAACAGACAAAGTGAAAATAAATGAATTTAAATTTATCCATACACTTACAATTTTCATATCATTTCATAATCATATTCACAAAAAATGTCTCAAGAACAAGAACAACCACAAGAAGTTCCAGAAGTACAAGTCCTACAACCACAACTGACACCTGAAGAAATCCTTACATCTGATCATTACATCAGATACAGTGAAAGCAACTTCCTGTTCAATCCTTACAACTTCAATTGTGGTCATCCAAAACCTTCAACTCTGGAAGTCACAGTGGACAGATACACAACCACACTCACTATCAATTCCCTACGTAATGTCCTCGACTTACCTACTGCTACCTCTAATGATAGACAAGGGTTTGAAGTCTTACCAGATGCAACACAGATTGTTAAATTCTTCAAGGAACTTGGCTTTGATACTGATGCTGTAAAGATCAAAAACACTTCAGACTTCAAGAGGAAGCATCTACCCGGACTCTCGGCAACCATGTTTTCAATCCTTAACCGATGCTTCACTGGCAAAGAAATAGGGATTGATGCTGGGAGATTCTCAATCTATCAGATCTTCTATGGTGTTGTTAATCAATGCCATTTCGACTATGCTTCTCTATTATGGATTGAGCTAGTTGAATTAGTTCGGAACAAAACCAGGACCAAGACAAAGAAGAAGGGTCCCTACATTCCTTTTGTAAGATTCATCAAACTTCTTATTCAAGATATGATGAAATCCACCAAGCTGTCAGCAAGGCCTATCGAGGTTCGAATTAATGACAAAGTAATGAGAAACCTGCAACCAGCCATAGATGAAACGACTAAACAGCCAATGACTATCCCAAAAGAGTTGCTCCACCTTGCTGACAAGACATCTGAAGCTTACAAGGAATATACAAGCAGATTTAAAGTTTCTATGGAAAGCTCAAAATCGAGCGGACCTACCCCTGAAACGCATAGGCAATTAGAATCTAGCGCGCAACTAGGTCTAGTGACGGGGAGTAAGAAATGTACAATCGAACAATGGGATAAAAGGTGAAGAAGAATCCAACGACTCTCTGAAATTCAGGAGTCTGGAGAAACAAGGGTGACTCTAAAACGACTATGTCTGATCAGCACAACGATGACAACCAGGTTCTCGGTCCCATAGGCCGGAAGTTAGTGTAGCAACTCGTAAAAATTTCATAAGGCAAAAATGACTATTTTACCCTTTGACTTTTCAAAGTTGACTTTGACTTTTACTTCTTGACTATTTGACTTTTACCGTAATGTAAAAGCAAATACTGTAACCGGTAATTTTTCCAAATTAAATAATTCACTCTTCTTTGAATTATTACTCTCTGAACGTTTTCGTTCACCTCTGTCTATATTTAACGATTTAATGTTAATTATAATTACTTTTATATTAAATAATATTACTTTTATTATTTAATATTATTACTTCTATTAATTATGAAAGTTTAATCGTATAAACTTTCCTCGCGACCAACACAAGACTATGATAAATCTATGTGTCCTATATACCCTATTTTCACCAATAGTCATATTTTATATGAACTATTGCCACTTTGTTATTTTTACGTAAACTTAGTACGTTATCAGCGTACTCAAACCTACGTTATTAGGTTTTATCAACGTATACGCTCTCCATTGAACTTATCACTTATTTAATATGCTAAGATAAAGTATATTGATAAGTTTTAAGATTTTTATAAGTTTATTATTTTTACAATATCCGGTTTTAAGTTTCGTGATTTAACGATTTAACATTAGTAATTACCGGGATCAAGCGACACTCCGTAACTCAGTTATATCATAAAAACTATACAAATAATCACCTCACATTTATATGTTTCGACATGTATGGGTGAATCACCAAGACATTAATGTCTTGGTGATGATTCATGTATACACCTTGTAAACTTATCATGTAAGTTTGGTAAATATCTAAGATCACTTGTAACTAGTCAAGTAGCACATAAACTTCTCATTCTTTTCTTTTTCCTCTTGATTGCCGACAACCTACAATTCCCTAGCATCATCCATCCTTGATTTTTGTACTTCCATTTATACATCAAAGTTGAAGCCTATGGAGATCTCTACATGAAACTTGTGTTCATTTATTGATCCTTTGGTTCAAATAGAAGTTGTACAAGGGTTAAGGGGCTAAAATTACAAGATTCTTACAAGAGTTTTAGAAGGATTAAAATAAGATTGGGAAAATATTTGAAGAAGGGTTGAAGGTTATAAGTGATTAAGAGTTATTTAGTGATTTTGTTCTAGTAATATTCATCCAAATACTTGTAAGGTTTATGATTATTTCTTGTTTACTTCAATATGGTTGTAATAGATACTGGACTTATATGTATTTTGTTGATATAAGTATGATTTGATAAGTATTTGACATTGTACATGAGGTTTGTAACATAAAAATAAACTAGGACAAGCCCTAAGTAGATTTTATGAAGCTGAAATTTACAACAGCCCCAAAGAATGATTAAACTGATCATCTCAGTAAACTTTGAGGTTAAGGCAATAAGATAAGCCTGTAGAGCTATGTCTTGTGGTCGTTTCTCCGGGTGGCGCACCTCACAACTCATCCCAATGAATAAACTAGAGCTAAAACGGTAAAACATGTCAAAATCTGACTAACAGAATTCATTAGACTAAACGGGACAGTTCTGGCCGTTTCTGGAACTCGTCGTAGTTTTATGATATGAAGCTAGGACATAAACTTAAATGTAGGAAAAAGCCTCGAGTCCTAAAGTGTTGTAGAACTCAAGATATGGACTTTGCCGCGGGACTGCAGAGTGCTGTCCAACTTTCTCCACTTAATCACAAGTTTAAAATTGGTGCTGTACAAAATAGTGCACTGATCTGATTTTAAAACGCGATTTTCACCCTTTTCTGGTCCGAACCACTGAAAGTGTAAAACACGAAAGTTGCTCAGAATGACTTTTTATACGAAAACACGCGCTCACGTAAGCTTAAAGTGAAAAACGAAGGCTGTAAACTGCAAAAACCAACTAGACCTGTTTAAGACCATAAAAGTAGCCATGACTCAAGAGTCTTTATGGCGTTTTGACCCCTTGAGGCCGAGAAACCGCCAAGGCTGATGTCTCAAGGCCTTCTAGCCGAGACATAGCCATGGCTATGGCCTTGGTTGTTGTCTCAAAGTTGTGAGTCTAGCCGCACGGCTAGTTTGGATTCAATAACCCGATCCTAGGATGACTTATCTATATGGCTTGTTACTATTTTTGATAAAAACTAAACTTTTACATTTTTGTAAACTTACAAAAAATGTGTACAATGTCAAAAGTATATAAATACTTTTATAAAAGTAATTTTGTACGATCTCGTTACATATAAATATCTAAGTCGCACTTATTATATTTTTAGGTCGTCGTTAAAGCTCGCGACTTCTCGATATACTTTATATCGTCGTAATCCATCACTTATCATTTCGGTGAGTTCATAGCCCCACTTTCTATCATTTAACTGTTTAAATACGGTTTTAACAACTGTTTTATAAACTCTTTGGGGGAGATACATGCTACTACTTTTATTATGATCACAATTGTTTGAAAATTGTGCTCTGAACTGAATATATTATTGCTTGTGTCTAAGTTCCCTTATGCCATAAGTCCCCCACATCATGGACCATTAATCACTTGCGAGTGAACGCGAATATAGTAGATAGGCCTATCGGGATTGACGAATCCCGTTTGTGTTAGCTGGATAAGTAACCAAACGTACTATATTTGTAACTCTAGGTATATGGCAAGTACCTACACGGGGCCATTATTATCCTATAAATCATTGTTGATATATACCGTCAGTTTGAGTGTCATGAGCTTAGATGCAATAATATACTGCTTTTCGAATTATGGGTGTATAACAACGTAACCCACTGTCTATTAAACTTGCAATCTTGTGATCAACTTCTTTACTATATACCTATGAATTCACTCAACCATTGTGTTGAATTTTTAGCATGTTTATCTCAGGTTCGAAAGAAATTAGCTGGCATGTGAAGGCGCACGGAAAAACATTTTGAAGACGATGCATATATTATCATTCGAAAAACTTTACAACTTTATGTTATACATATTGTAACCTTATGGGATCTCTTTGTAAACTCTGATATTTTAATCGAATGATAATTTATTTCAAAACGTCTCATTTAGAGTCGTTTTCTGTAACTTGTACTGTAACCAATGAAGTAATACCCCAGTGACACAATCTTTCGCAACGATATTTTGGGGGTCCGAACCGTTACTATTTCCCTCGGTTGTTCCACCACCTCAACCAACAACAACAAATCCAACAACACAAGCTGCCACAACAAAAACTACAACTATGCCCATCCCACCACACACTGAAGCAACCAAATCCATCCCACCATCATCAACAACTGCATTCACTCCTCACTCAGATGCACCTCTAAGTTATGTGACAGAGGGATATCTAAAACGAGCAGTAGAAGGGTTCGAGGCAGACTTCAAAGAGCAACTTGAAGCTGAAGAAAAACGTAAAAAGATTCACGAAGCGGTTGCTGAAGAAGTTACTAGAGATGAGGAGCTCACATTTCATCAACTCAAAGATATGATGATACAAATATTCAAAGATCAACCTCACCTACAGCAACAAAAACCCAATCTCTACTTTTCACTCATTGAAACACATGACTCCGGATCAAAATCACAAGAAATAGCTGCCCTACAATCAATAATGACTATAACACACAAAGCCTTGCTAAAGGAAATTGGACAGCTAACTGATCGAGTCTTCTCCTTGGAATACATATGCAACGTTCAATCTCGCAAACGTCATCAGGATGACCCTGACTTGGATAATCCTGAAGCGGAGAGACGTTCCAAGAGATTGAGACACACTACACATACTTCCTCAACATCACAAAGAACATCAACTACCTCTAGATCAAGCAAGCAACCTTCCAAATCCAGATCTACAGATGCACAAAAAGATCAAGAAGTTGCTGCAATCAATGAATCTAGTGAAAGAGAAAAAGAAGAAGTAAGTGGTAGTATTTCTACAATGGGTGAAAAGAATGCAGTTACAGGAAAGTCAAAAGTAGATGAACTGACAAAGGAACCAACGGTTGAAAAGCCTGAGGCCACTTCACAGGGTAAATTTACTACAGAGTTCTCAAGTCATGTAACGCATGAGTTATATGGCAAGATTCTGATGGATGCACGAATCAGAGACGTTTACGATCATGAGCTCGTTAAAAAGACAATCATATCCACAGCTCCATTAGAAACTCATCCGCTAATCAAATTCCCTGAACCATCAACATACGAGAACTTCGATCTACACTACCTGGTGTCTGGACACGACAAATATCGTACTTCAACTTCCACAAGTCAAATGTTTGAGGAATGGAGTGATGAATTACTAGAGGAAGGTATTCATAGAGAAAAGTATATCATTTCTGAGATCGACCAACAAGAATACAAGGTGGAAGCATATATGAGAATAACCGGGATGAATGAGGCAACTCAACTATTTTTCATAAGCAGATATAGAGACGTAGCTCCTCGTCACAAGGTTTTCACTAGGAACCGGGTTGTTCATTATGTGTATGTCTTCTTATACCATTTCAGAACTGATGTCTTCATCAACTTTGCGGTAAGAAGAGACGACAACCTCGATTATGTCTTCCGTGAAGCTGATTTCCACAACCTCCATCCTTAAGACATTCAAGACATGTACCTCTCTAACAACAGCTATATTTACGACCATGGGAATGAAGATGACATCAAAGATTCCCTGAAAATCTTTATGAGGGCACAATTAGCTTCGGTTCATGTTGAAGACTTCCAAATAGGAGTTGAAAGTCTACAAAGAAAGGTCAATCTCTCACCTCCGATGATAACATTTCTTGGAATTGATGAACACGAGCCTTAGACATGCATTCAGAGTCCACTGTTCGAGCTCGGTATTATTTATGAAAATGCATCAGGAGTAAAGAGGTTGATGATATCAAACGAGATTCCCAAGTTCAGCTTAGGTAGGTTAAAATGGGTTCAGAAAGGAATAAGTGATTTGTTAAACCAAGATCTCCAAGAGACAAGTACCAGATTAGATGATGATAAAAGGGTGAGGCTTGGATTACTTGCTCAGTATGTGGAATAAGGACTCATGCTTCGAAGTATATGGAGATTCATGAAAAAATGCATAGGCTACCGAAGATGAAGTCTACAAGATGCCCATAAATAGAAGACCCGAATGATCCACCCTTAGGGGGAGATTTTTGGAACAAAAAAAGTGTAAATCACTTGTGCATGGACTTCTATTTATCTTTTGTAATAGTATAGGGTATGTTGTGTAACATTGTGTAGCTTGCGACAACATTATACTATCGTAACACTTGTATAGTTGCGATAGGATGCTTGACTATTGTATTCTTTCTATCAATGCGAGAGTTTTCATATCTCTCTCGTTTCTCTCTCTAAACTAAAGTATCCACACCCACTTTATCTCATTAAGATTATTAGAGTAGACGTGATATTATTGGAACAACAATCTGTTTTGCTGATATGCCGGTTTCGCCGGATCCTTTGGAAAAGGGATCCGGCACCTTATAGCAAAGGGATCCGGTTGTTCAGTTGTTTCACAGATTGGCATGATTGATAATTTGACATAAGATTTTGGTCCTAGTTGTTTTCAATGTTTTATTAGTTCATATTTCTATATGATCCTAATTCTTTGACGTGGTTCAAAGGAAATGGGGATTCGCGTTTATGAGAAATATTCAAAGACGTGAGAATCAAAAAATAGAACACGAGATAAAGAAAAGGAAACATATATTATATTCCATTCATTGCAATGCATAAAGCAATACAAACGATCGATTAGACAATAAAAACATAGATGACTAGCACAAAATACAGTGCTCCACGTGTGAACTTGATCATTGGGTAGACGAGCATGATAAGGGAAACGATGATGATCATAAGAACGATACTACACATTTTTGCCGAGACTATCTTCTTTGTTTGGGAGAGTTTTTAGAAGATGAGAGTAAATTTTGAAATTTTAAATTGTGAATGAGACTAGAGTGAGAGAGATTAGATAAAATAAGGGTTTGAGGTGATGGATTACTGTAGCAATACGTCGAGTGGTGTGGGAGAGTGTGAAGAGGGATTTTTGAATGTTGTGATTTAGTATTTATGTATAATATATATCTTGTGAAAAACTAGAAGGGGGGTTGAATAGTTTTACCGGTTTTTATAACTTTATAAAAACTTTACTTGTGAAAAAATTTGATTCGATTCTTTTGTGAAGTTAATCAACATCAATATGAACACTAAACAATACTATCTAATATAAACAATAGCTATAAAGAAATGAGATGGAAAGATCAAATCGGGACAAAGAGATTTATAGTGGTTCGGTCACGAAGCTCTTCTTCGCCCTACTCCACTCCCCGAGTACCAAACTCGAGAGTTCTAAGCACTATGTCAACAAAGCTCCCTTCAGGCGGAGAAAACCGTACAACTTCACTTATCCTTATTTCCGACACTAAGCTAAATGTCGAGTACTAATCTTAGCTAGTACCAATCTACCACGATCCACATGATCCTTACTAATTCACACAATCAACACACTTGACTCGATCTACCCGATCTACCCTTGATCCACTTGATCAACACACAAGCCCACATGCTACAAGAGATCTCCAAGATCTCGACAAGATCACAATGATCTACTCTCACAAACTACACAAAAGAAAATCAACTTGATTTATGCTAGGATACAACAAGTGTGTAACAAGTGTTACAAGTGCACTAACTATAACTACAACACTTTGGATCTTCTTTGATACTTTGTGTTCTTCTCTTGCACTAGTAGAGGAATGAAGGTGATCACTTGGTTGGATGATTGGATCACTCTTTAAACAAAATAAAACTAAACTAAATGATCAAATAAGAGAAGATGTGATAAGAGTTTTGAACTCAGAAAGTTGTGAGTGAAAACGGATACCCAAAAACTGTGAAGAGGGCTGGTATTTATAGGCAGAAGAAATTTGCCCGTTATAGGGTCACGGTACCACTAAATACCACACGATACCACTAAATTTAGTGGTACCGTGGTACCCTGCCAGAAACGGACGCTCCAATTTTTTTTTTAATGGTGAAAGTTTATTTGGGGAAGTTTGGAGCTGATTTTTTTTGGGGGGGGGGGAATAGCTGTTATGATTTTTAAACTTATTTTTCCAATAAAACATTTCTTTATATTTCAAAAATAGCTTGTAAGGTATATTTTTGAAAAAAATGTTTTGTCACATTAAAAATGTGAAGTTTGAAACACAAAATTTACTTCTTTGGTCATTTGTCAAGTGGTAAATTTGTTTGTTCATACCTAGAGTGATTTACGTAGAAACCTGATATTTCGACTAAAAACTTGTTTATGTTAATTTTAACGTAAAGTGTTTTCACATTTTTTTATCATCAAAACGTGAAGTTATCGAAAGATATAAATAACGTTTTTAGAACATTATTTGCATCAACAATTTCCCCCTTTTTGATGATGACAAAACATAAACTCATTTTAAGTTAAAAATTAATTTTAACAAGTTTTTAGCATGAGTTTATATCCCATTTATTCCCCTTTTTGTCGAAGCAAAAAGGTTGCTAAGGCTCCCCCTTTATGTATACTCCCCCTCGTTTGGAGGACACCAAGGAATCGAGCAATGGTTCTTGCTACAAAACAAAGTTAGATGACACATATACACTATCTAACATGTAGCAACCAAGACAAATATCCAACCATAAACTAAGAAAATGGCTAAAAAGCCAAAAACTATAAAAGATAAAACAACCACACAAGAAGCTCATTTATTCATAAAGAGAAATGTCATACATAAAGTATGACTACAACATAAACATAAAAAGAAACTACAAGAAGCACATCTAAATCTTTAATGACAAGAGGCCCAAAGATTAGCTTCATTTCCAAAAGGGATCCTAGATGTTTATTGTTGGAAACTAAACATGAATATGTTTAGTTAAATGGGATAGTGGGAGGTGGAGAGGGTGACATGATTGGAGGTGGTGGTGGTGGTGTCAAGAGATGCTCCACATAGGGGAACATGAAGTGTATCTCATCTCTCAAAGAGAATATGAGGTTGCAGTTGTGAAGGCAACATAGGCAATTAGCACTATGTATATCAACCGGATGAGGTTGGATAGGTTGGCCCATGATTGGAGAAGGAGGTTGTGGTGAGTATGTAGGTGATGGGGTTGGCATGGCATAATCCAATGGGATGATAGGTGAGAGTGTGTAGTCCATGGATGATGTCATGGTGTTCAAAGAGGGAGATGATGAAGATGTTGTTCTAGTAGATGATGTATTGGTAGGAGCATTTGGTGGAGATGGTGAGTTAGGAGTTCATTGGGAAGGTGGTGTTGTGACTTCATCATGTTTGGTGAGATCAACAAAGAGAGGTTTGGATGGTGGTCTAACGGTGATCCTAGGTTACTTAGAGGTATGGGTTGTTGATCCTTGTGTGGAAGACATGGTGAATGAGTAATGGGAGGTTGAAGATGAGATGCAATATAAGCTTGCAATGGTGAGGCTTTAAATAGGCAAGAGTTATGGGATTTGAATTAAAGTTGGTGGTAGTGTCCTATGGTGTAGTGAGGGAATCTTAGGGTGTATGAGAGTTTTCAAAATATTGCAGGTTTGAGGTTAGGGATGCAGGAAGCTAGAGGAAACAGTGAAAATTCATCAAACAATGGCACGGTACCACTAAATACCACACGGTACCGTTAAATTTAATGGTACCGTGGCCTATTTAACGGTACCGTGACCTGGGAGTCACGAATTTTCCTGTGCTGCCTAGTTCTGGGCAGCTAAAGGGAAGTTTTCTAGGGGGACTATTTGCAGAAAATGTTAGTGCCTCAAATCACTAAAGATTTATTTGCCAAATATATCCCATATTTAGCTACTTCTAGCAATTAAATATTAACATGCAACTATCTAAGATAAGTTATAAGCATGCAATCAAAAAGGACAAAATAAGCTATCATCCAAGAATCACATAATTGAAAATCATGCAAGGTGATAGAATAAATGTCAAGCATGCAAGATAGAAAAGAGTATTTATCCCTAATATAATTTATCATAGATAAATCCTAATATGAGATGGAAGATCCTATTCTAATACGGTGAGAATAGTTCCATTGGCTTGAGCACACCCTCATTCATCATCACTCGATGAGATATCGTAGCAAGATTCCAAGCCATCATCATGGTTCCCTTCAGATGATGTACATTCCCAATAGAGAGAGTTGTAGGTGTTTTGAGTTAGAAGAGCCATGGTGGGATTGACAAGAAGATGTTGATTGTTTTGGAGGTAAGGGAACGAGTTCATGACAAAACGGTATAAACGAGTCAACAACATGCCATAGGGTATCGCCTTATTTAGTCGACCCTTGACATTGACAATTCTCTTTTCCACAAAGTAGGTAAGATTGTAGGGTTGTTCGGTGACTAGACAATACAACATATGAGTACAACATGCCGGGAGGTGCTCACGGTTGTGAGGAAGACAAAAGACATTTTCACGAATGACTTCTATCCATCTATGTAGATTTGGATGAATTTCATCAACATAGACTTTTAGTGGATCTAAGTCATAGACATGAGACTCACGGAACTCAATTTGACCATTTTCTTTAAGAAAACCATGAACTTTTTGAGGAAGACGAATGTGTTCTTTAATCTCACATGAAGTGGTAATGAGGGTATTGTATGGACCGGACTCATATCGGTGACTAGTGAGGGTTTTGAGAGACCATCCTTCCGTGTTGGAACATTTTCCATGGTTCGGAAGTTCAAGAATATGAGTAAATTGGTCAAGAGTAAGAGAGATTTCTTGGTTTTGTATCGAGAATTGAAGAGACAAAGCTTGATCCTCGTTATGTACAAGCATAACTTTTCTATAGAACTCAAGGACAAATCGAGGACAGATTAGGTCATTAATATGAAACAAGGAGTCGAATCCGATTTCTTGAAACATGGTTTTGATGTGATCATGGTTGAGAAAAGAGGACTCGACAATTCATCCTTCATGAAAGAGACGAGACTCAAGATTACGAAAACTTTGTGTGTGACAAGATGGAGTGTTTAGTTCAAGTGATGGTTTGGGAATGTAGTTGGCTGTCTATTCATGATCATAATCAAACATGTGATACATCTTGTTACCTATGAAAAATTAATTAAAAATTAAAATTGAGAATATTTGTTTTAAAGACACGTGCCTAGTGTTTGCCTATATGCAAACCATGTGGAGGTGCGGTAATCTCGACTCTAGAACTAAAATTAATGAGATTACCTAAACGCTCCTAACTTCACTTTTGCTCAAACGAATATGTCGATAAATACATATTAGTTATGTAATTCGATCAATATTTGTGAGATCATGTATGCATGAGAAAACGTTTTTAGTTTGTGTCAACAATGCACGAAAAATGTTTCATGATCCTAGTTTCGCGAAATTTTTCGAAAACAATGGAATTGGGGTGTTTGGCGACTTCAATGTTTTGGCGCCAAATGTTTTAAGTTTGAAGAATTTGAGTGTTAATGACTCCTAATCCTAATTACATGTATCCTAGACATGATTCCTCTTAAACATACTTAATCTAATTATCAAAATATGTGATTTAAGTGGGTTTATGCAAATCCTATGTTAAGGGAATCCTGATTGTTATACATTGTCTAATCCTAGTCCTAATTTCCTAAAGACTCAATCAAAATTGAAAAACCCCAATTCAATTTTCATGTATGAACAAACCCTAGACTCAAGATTAAAGAAAATTAGAGTCAAATGACTTACATTTCATGTTGAAAAAGTGGAAGTAGTTGACAATCTTGGAAATTAATGCCTTGAATTTGATCTTGAAAGGGTGTAATTGAATTTTGGGTTGTGAGGTTTGGTTTTGACAGCAATGGTAGAAGTTGGGAAAGTTTAAAAGTAAATAATGTGGGAAAGGAATACTGAAATATGAGCAGTACCACGGTACCATTAAGTTTAATGGTGTCGTGCCACTTCAGTGGTGCCATGATCTGCTGGGATGGATTTTTGTCCCATTTTGATTTTTGACGAATAAGTCTCGCTGATTTAGTGAGACTTTTTGACACGAGGAGAGAATTTATACCTAATAAATTCTTTTAACGAGAAGACCTAGACTAGATGAAAAGCAATGACTTTAATATTTTCGAGGAAATACGTAAGTAGTCATTAGAGGGATACGAGGGATGACTTAATATTTCCAGTGAAATATTTAAAAAGTCATGGGACGAGACATAAGAGATAACTTCAATATTTTCAGTGAAATATTCAAGTAGTCATAAGAGGGATGTGAAGGATGACTTAATATTTCTAGTGAAATATTTAGAAAGTAATGAGACGAGACATAAGAAATGACTTCAATATTTCCAGTGAAATATTCAAGTAGTCATAAGATTTACGGAATGTGCTCCATCATTCCTAGTCCTAGACGAAGATAGTTGAAGGATTTTCGTTTGAGAGGTTTGGTCAAGATGTCAGCGATATTGTCTTGAAAGGGAACTTTCTCAATAGAAATGTTTCCTTTTTGGACGTAATCGCGAAAGAAGTGGTGACGAATTTCGATGTGTTTAGTACGAGAGTGTTGAACGGGGTTTTTGCTCAAGTCAATAGCACCTTTATTATCGCACATAATAGGGATGTCGTCGAGATGGATGTCGTAGTCAATAAGAGCTTGTTTCATCCATAGTGCTTGTTGACATGCCTTTCCGGCGCTTACGTATTCGGCTTCGGTCGTGGAGATAGCAAGAGCCGTTTGTTTCTTGGAGAACCAAGAAGTTAGACAACAACCCATGAAGGTAAAAACTCCACTCGTACTTTTTCGATCCACATAATCTCCCGCATGATCAGAGTCGGCATAGACAATAGTTTCTACACCGGTCCCCTTGGGATAGAATAATCCCAAGTGTATAGTGCCTTTAATATATCAGAAGATACGCTTAACCACTTCAAGGTGAGAGGTTTTGGGATCCTCTTGGAAGCGAGCACAAAGGCAGACACTAAACATGATATCGGGCCTACTTGCCATTAGGTATAATAAACTTCCTATCATACCTCTATACTTAGTGCTATCCATGGACTCACCTTCTTCACCTTTCGTGAGTTTCGTTTCTGTGGACATGGGAGTTTTCATGGGCTTAGACTCTTCTAAACTAAATTTCTTAAGCATCTCCTTAATATACTTAGATTGATTAAAGAAGATACCATCTTCCTTTTGTTTTATTTGTAGACCAAGGAAGAAATTTAATTCACCCATCATGCTCATCTCAAACTCGTCACGCATGATCTTTGAAAAATCATCGCACATTTCTGGACAAGTTGAGCCAAATATAATGTCGTCGACATATATTTGAACAATGATGAGATGTGAATTTCGTTTCTTTATGAAAAGTGTGTTGTCAACCATTCCCATGGTATATTCATGTTCAATCAAGAATGCTTTTAGTCTATCGTACCAAGCTTTAGGAGCTTGTTTGAGACCATAGAGTGCTTTCTTGAGTTTATAAACATGATTCGGTTTTTCGAAATCAACGAATCCCGGAGGTTGTGCAACGTATACCTCCTCGTTGATATAACCATTTAGGAATGCACTTTTCACGTCCATTTGGTATAATTTAAAGTCTAAGGCACAAGCATAGGAAAGGAGTATCCTAATAGACACTAATCTAGCTACGGGTGCATAAGTTTCATCGTAATCTATTCCTTCTTGTTGGTTATAGCCTTGTGCTACTAACCATGCCTTATTCCTAGTTACGACGCCATTTTCGTCAAGTTTATTTCTAAACACCCACTTAGTTCCTATAATGGTTTGATTCTTAGGTATAGGTACTAGATCCCAAACTTGGTTTGCGGTGAATTGATTTAACTCTTCTTGCATGGCGACTACCCAGCTTTCATCCTTAATCGCTTCACCGACATTCTTAGGTTCTACGGTCGATATAAAACAAAAGAAGTTACTTTTGTTTTGTGTTTGTGACCTAAGGGTTCTTTGGTTTAGGCTTCCTATGACATTTTTAATTGGATGGTTCTTGGATTCCTTAATGTTGACAACTTCGTCAACCTCAACTATTTCATCCTCAATGTCATTTTCTAAGGTTTTCTTGCCATTGACCTTAATGGCTTCTTCCTCATCTAAGTCATCATCCACCAAGGGTGATGTCTTAGTTGGTGGAGGACTTTCATCAAATGTCACGTTGAGTGATTCTTCGACTTTCATTGTTTCTTTGTTTAGGACAACATAGGCTTTGCTATTTTGGGAGTAACCTAGGAAAACACCTTCGTAAGAATTTGGGTCAAACTTGGTGAGGTAGTCTTTAGTGTTTAGTATGAAGCACTTGCTTCCAAACACTCTAAAGTAATCTAGAGTAGGTTTTCTGCCTTTCAAGATTTCGTATGGTGTTTTTCCTAAGATTGGTCTAATCAAGATCCTATTAAGTATGTAAGGTGAGGTGTCGACCGCATTACACCAAAAAATTTGCGGAATTGATTGTTCATTCAACATCGTTCTACTCATCTCTTGTAGAGTACGATTTTTCCGCTCAACTACCCCATTTGATTGTGGAGTGCGTGGAGCCGAGAAATTGTGTGTAATACCATTAACATCACAATATACTCCAAATTGCACTTCATTATCAAATTCCCGACCATGATCCGTCCTAATTGAGACTATTGTACACCCTTGTTGATTTTGGACCTTCTTACTAAAGATTTCGAATTCCTCGAAAGCTTGTGTCTTATCCTTAAGAAATCTAGTCCAAGTATACCTAGAGTAGTCATCTACTATTACTAAGGTGTAGTAATTTCCTCCGTAGCTCCATACGGTGGATGGACTGAATAAGTCCATGTGAAGGAGTTCTAGGCATCTAGAGGTCGAGACCATATTCTTAGCTTTGTGACTAGAATGGGCTTGTTTTCCAACTTTACAAGCGTCACAAAAGTGTTTATCAAACTTAATCTTAGGAAGGTTTCTATGAAGGATTATACAAACACTTGGGATGTTGATCTTAGTAATGTGTTTGGGATATTTAGGAATGAATGTGATGTAGTACGCGGAATTTACTGTAACACACTTAAAGGAACAAAGGTGGTAAACATGCAAACGTGAGTTATAATGAACAATGAACACAACTTGAATAACACAAAACGATTCAATATTATTTATAAGATAATACGGGTGATCTAAACTATCACCAGGATTACAAAGGTAGCCTTGAATATTTGATTTGTAAAAGGATTTGTGAATCAGTAACTAAGTTACTAGAGAGGTTTTGGTCTTTGAGAATATTACAATGTTATTAGTTAAAGAGATATCTTTGAAAGGTGGTGACTAAGGGTTCCTTTTATAGGATAAGGACCCCTTATTACATGTTGTCAAGTTGTGTATTATAATAAGATACTTGGACTTTTCTAACCTACTAATTACAACTTCCAAAGTAAACTACTCAGTATTATCTACTGCACAACATAGAAGACTGAACTACTTTTACTTAACGTGTTACATTGTACAAAGACTAATAATACAACTAAAATATCAACAATAAAAATATCTATCAACTTGACCTTCAACTTAGCAGGACCTTCTTCAACTAGCAGTACCTTCTCACCCAGAAGGTACTGTTAGTATATCTTCAACTTCTTCAAAAAGAACTAGCAGGCTTAATACTTCATTTGGCAGGCTCTTTGACTTGAACATTTTATTCCCAACAATCCTCCCCTAAACTTGTTATTTCCTTTAAAATACACAAGTTTCTTATGAATAAAATCCATACCTTGAGGATCTGAGGGAACTCTTCTAAAAACTGTACTCTCTATTCATCCTTTTTCTTTCACTTTGTTCAAAAATGTTCATCAACAAACTTTAAACAACTTCTGACTTTTCTTCATCTTTATCACATCTTAACCTCTTGGAAATCATGGTTGAGAGAACTTCATAGCTCAGTGGATACTCTTTTTCAGCTAACATAAAGAGCTCAATCCCACTTTGTGTGAAAAGATGATGCACACTGCTAAGACTTAGGAATTCCCATGTGGTGGTAGGATCATGATATGAAAACTTCCAATGAACATCTTGTGGATCAGGATCATACATCCTATTGAACTCTACCCAAAGTTCTTGTTCCTTAACATCATTCTTATGCTTAGTGTTTAGCCTGATTTGAACTAGATTCCACAATTCTTCTAAATCAGCTCTATCACATGCCCTTATCAGATTTTCAAAATTTTTGAAAATGGCAGTTTGATTCCCAACGCTGGTTATCTTCCATGCCTTTCCTGATCTATCATGGTGAATCTCCCAATCTATAATATGGTGTCTAGACCTAATTGGATTAGCATGTATAATTGTTGGTAAAGCAATTATCATTTTACTTACTTGTTCTGGATCCAATTATGCTTCTTATTCCTTTTGAGCACCATTCTTTTTCTTTGAAGGTTTAGCATCAGATGGGATCTTGAAGTACAATTGCTTGTAGGCATTAAGATAAAGGAAGTTGATTTCTTCATGAGATTTCTTCTTCAGTTGAGATTCAGTCCAATTTGCTTGACTTCTTAGAAACTTCTTCATGAACATCACTTGATCTTTCTTAGATGAGCCCACCTTAAAACCTCTCTTCTGGCTTTCATGAATCTTTTGAAAAATATCATCCAGAGCTGCTTCTTTATATTTGTTGTTGATAAAAGTTTCAAGCTCTGCTGTTTTCTCTTCAGTGTTAAGATTCTTGTCATCCAAAATTAAGTTAGCTTGACCTCTCACAATTGGATCATTGGCAATAATCCATTGCATTTGAGCATCAAATGTTTCCTGAGCAGCTTGAGTGTCCAGAAGAGTTTGAGCACCATCCTTTTGTTCTTGCATTTCTGCAAGCAGTCTTGAAGCTTCTAAAGCTTTTTGCATTTCTTCTTCATGAAGCTTTTTGGAGACTTCCTCATCTAAGGCCATCTGCACTTGCTCTCTTTTCTTCAACCTTTTGGGCTTAGGTTCATCTTCAACCATAATATTCTTGCCCTTATCTTTTGGTGTTGGTTCTTGACTTGGAGCAGCAGATTGCTCATCAGCAATGAATAACCTTCCTTGAACAAACAACCCCCCTTGAGGGTGTGATTCCCTCTTTCTTTTGTAAACATTGTCAGCAGAACCTCTATAATCCATAGCCAACAACCTCTCAATCCTAGCAGGCTCTTGCTCTGCTTCAGCAGACTCTTTTGTTCTAACAGGCTCTTGCCCTGCACCAGCAGGCTCTTCATCATATACTTGAGTTCCTTTATGAAATTGAAATTGAGCCTCCTCTTCACCTTCTGAACTACCCATCCTCCCCTTTTTGGAAGAGAGACCCAAGCTTTCTGCATCAGAACTTGAAGAACTAGATAAAACCAACTTTGAAGATCTTTTACCTTGCAGCATCTTTACTTTAGTCTCCAATTTCTTTACCCTCTTAACTAGCTTGGTGTTGATCTTAGAAAATTTTGTGTTCTGACTTTGAAGAGCATTTTCCAAGAGCTGCACTTTCTCCTTTAGTTCCTTCAAAGTCTGAGAATCCAAACTTTGATGTTGAGGTGATTGGGATGGTGATGGTGTTGTTACAGATGGTATTGGTGATGGGATTGGTGATGGATGATGAGATGGTGATATGTAACCAGGTGAAGAACTTGATGATGGTGATTCAGATGATGTGGATGGTTCTTCAGCATGTTGTGGTAACATTTCCTCAAAAAGTGGTATTTCTTCCCCATTAAAACCAATTTTCATATTTGAAAACACCTTGTGTGAAAGTTTTGGAGTTTCATAAGGAGAGTGTGGAGGAAGTAACAAATGTTTTGATTTTGTGATGATGCATTGAATAAATCTGGGATACATCAAAAACTTTGTTTGGCTATCCACATTTTTAACCAATCCTTCAAAAATATGTTTTGAAAAGTTGAATTTTCTATTTGTTGCCAAGCAAATGAGAGCTGTATCCATGTTACCACTAAACTGCTCCCATGAGGTTTTCTTTTGCCTTAAACAATGAAGGATGGTATGGATCAAAAATCTCCATTGTGGGGTAAAATGCTTTTTAAGAAAAGTGAGTTTATTAGAATCTACATTATACCCCATTCTTTCCAAATTTTCAAAAATTTCAGTATCAGGCAATTGACTAATACCATCTGAATCATCCAAATGAAGATGTCTTCGAATGGATGACTCGGTAAGAGTCAGGGTTCTGCCATCCACTTTGGCTTTTAACTTTTGGTCCCCATTTTCAAGAGTTTCAACTTTAGCCGTTTTCCAAAATTGTAAAATTTGTGATTCATAAATAGTGGGATTTACAAGTAAAGAAAACCTGATGTAAGAATCATTTAGAAAGTCCACTATTTGATGAAACGATTCATTATCCTGAGACTTTTCCAAAAATGCTAACTGGTTGTGACGTTTAACAAAAGTTAGATTAGCCATGGTGAAAGTTAAGGAAAAACTTGATTAGGATGGTGGGATTTGAGTGTGGTACTGGTAGAAGATGAAAGGTGAGAGTTAATTGTGATAAGGACTGATGAAAGATATTATGAGAGATTTACTTTTAACCGACAATAAGAAAATTTATAATAAGTAAATGAAGAGGCGGTTAAAAAGATCTTTTATATGAGAAATATAATATAATATAACATCAGAAATTTACAGAATTACCCCAACGGCTAATTTTAACTACCAGGCCTAACGGCTATAATTTTTACTAACAGACTCAACGGTTATCTAGCAGTACCATTTTACTCTACCAGTACCAAAATTTGAACTACCAGTACCTTTGAAAGAAAATTTTACTTGGCAGTATCTTTGAAATTTTAGCATAAATCCCTTATAGTTTTTAGCAAACTCTCAGCTATCAACGGATTTGATGTGTCTTTACCAAAAGCCGTTTGCTTATGGACTAGTCAACTATTTACTGTAAAGTATGGTTAGTTAAATACCATATAGTTTTTGGTAAACTATCAACCATCAACGGATTTGATGTGTCTTTACCAAAAACCGTTTGCTTATGGACTAGCCAGCTCTTAAGTTTGTAAAACTTGGTGAACTGAATACCATTCCCAAATTGACTTAAAGATGGTGCAATTTCCTTGGATGGAGGAATTATAAGAGGCAATGATGCTGTGTATCTTGGATGCTTGTTTCAACAAGTGAAATCATCTATCAGCATGCCAATTGAAACTTTCCTTCGTTTGATCTAGATAGAACTTTCTCCTTTAGGAATGCTTCATCCCTTCTGAATATATGATCTAGTCTTATTATTTTCAACCTCTACATCATCTTGTATGCTCTTGTCTTCTCCTTTCTTTTATTAGATTATCTTCCTTTTCTGGGCTATTATGTCCTCCCCTGAGATTATTTCCTCCCCTGAGATATAAATAACTTTTATTTCCCCCTTTTTTTGGAAGATCTCTTGTTTTGTTATCAACCTGAAATTTGTTAGATGCAGACCAAAAGAACAGAGTGCAAAGCACTTGTTTGATAGCATTGTAAACATTTAATTATCAAGATGAACAAAACAGAGCAAACTTTATACTAGCAGGACCATTTATGAACTGACAGTACCTTTTGACTAACTAGCAGTACCATATTTAAGAGCCAGTACCATTTTATTTTATGTACAAAAACACATGTTTTTCAAAGATTAATCATTCCAATACCTCCTACCAGGTATTTAAATCTACCTAAATCAAAAGCTTTGGTGAGAAGGTCTGCAAAATTCTTTTCAGAATCAATTTTGACAACTTGTATTAACCTTTTCTCATTGCAATCTCTTATGAAATGGTGTCTGATTTCAATGTGTTTTGTTTTTGAATGTTGAACTGGATTTTTAATGATACAAACAGTACTGCTATTGTCAATGTAAATAATGGTGTTAAGAAAATTGTACCCATAGTCAAGCATTTGATTTTGGATCCAAAGCACTTGCCCACAACAACTTGCACTAGCAACATATTCTGCTTCAGTTGTAGAGTTGGCCACCATTGTTTGCTTCTTGCATTGCCATGATATGAGTCTGCAGCCAAGAAATTGACATCCACCAGTTGTGGATTTTCTGTCTAGGGTTGCACCAGCATAGTCACTATCAGAATAAGCCACCAAGTCAAAAGATGATTCCCTTGGATACCATAGTCCCAACCTAGGTTGACCCTTGAGATATCTAAAGATCCTTTTGACTGATGTGAGATGAGAAACTTTGGGATTTACTTGAAACCTTGCACATACACATACTGAGAACATGATATCTGGTCTTGATGATGTAAGGTACATCAAGGACCCAATCATTAATCTGTAATTGTGCAAATCCACATCTTCACCCTCAGCATCTTTGAGTAACCCCTTTTCTAAATCCATTGGAGTACTTGCAACCTTAGAATCTGCAAACTGAAATTTCCTCAGGATCTCTGCTACATACTTATCTTGGCTGATAAATATGCCTTCATTTGATTGTTTCACTTGGAGACCCAGAAAGAAAGTAAGTTCCCCCATGGAACTCATTTCAAACTTACTATGCATAAGTTTTTCAAACTCTACACACAACTCTTGGTTTGTGGATCCAAAGATAATGTCCTCAACATAAATCTGCACCAGCAAGATGTCTTTCTTGGTTCTTTTGATGAACAAAGTTGGATCAATCTTGCCTCTTTGAAATCCATTTTCTAATAAATAGAAAGCCAATGTTTCATACCATACCCTAGGAGCTTGGTGTAGACCATAAAGAGCCTTGGTAACCCTATACACCTTGTCTGGATATTCTGCATCAATGAAGCCTGGAGGTTGAGAAACATACACTTCTTCTCCAATAGTACCATACAAGAAGGCACTCTTGACATCCATTTGGTAAACAGTGAAGCCTATGAAAGAAGCATAGGCCAAGAATAGCCTAATTGCTTTAAGTCTTGCAACTGGAGCAAAAACCTCTTCATAATCCACCCCTTCTTCTTGAGTATACCCTTGGGCCACCAATCTTGCCTTGTTTCTGATCACAATCCCCCTTTCATCTTTCTTATTTCTGAACACCCATTTGGTTCTAATTGCCCAGTGACCTTTGGGCAAATCAACCAGTTTCCAAACCTTCTGAAGCTTGAATTGAAGAAGCTCTTCTTGTATTGCTTCAACCCAACTTGGATCATCTAAGGCTTTGTTAATGTTTTTGGGTTCAGCCTGTGAGAGAAAACATGAAAACAGGCATATGTTGGCAACTTCATGATTCTTTTCTTCATAGATAGATGAGATAAACCCTTCTTGGTCTGAAGTCAAGACTTGAGTTCTTGTTCTAACACCAGAATCAATGCTACCAATCACATTATCAATAAAGTGATCTTTGAGAATTCTTGTGTTGTGCGTTGTAGGAACTTCATAGGTAAGTGGAAGATTGCCAATCCCCACATCTTCTGGTAAAGAATCATCTGATTGAACATTTAATGGTTCAGCAGTACCAACTTGTGAACTGGCAGTACCATCTGGTGAACTAGCAGTACCATTTTCATTTGCACTACTTTCTTGATTCTCTTGACCCTGAGTTCCATGATTATCTTCAACACCTTCATTTGTTGTATTTGAAGGTTCTTCATGACTTGAAGATAAATCCAATCCTTTCCAAATTGGCATCAGGATGTAATCTTGATCTTCAGCTGTTTCAACATTGTCTTCAAAACCTGCATTATCATTAGTATTTGTACCTGCAAAAGGCACATAATTCATAGATTCTGAAAGCCTATCAATGTCAAACATCCAATCTGGCCCAATGCCTTTAACATTTGGTAGTTTCTCTTGAAACTCTATGTGCAGATTTTCTTCCACTAGCCTAGTGCAACTATTATACACCCTATAGGCCTTACTTTGCAAAGAATACCCTATCATGTAGCCTTCATCAGCTTTTCCTTCAAACTTTCCTAGATGATCTTTGGTATTGAGAATAGTGACATGACATCCAAAAGGACTCATAAAACTTAAAGATGGTGTTCTACCAAAGAAAAGTTCATAAGGAGTCTTTTTATGGGGTTTAATCACAAGAACCCTGTTCTGCACATAACAAGCAGTACCTACAGCTTCAGCCCAAAATGAAATAGGCAACTTAGAGTCTACTAACATTGTTCTAGCAGCCTCTATTAGTGTTTTATTTTTCCTTTCTGCTACTCCATTTTGCTGTGGGGTTCTAGCTACACTAAATTCCCTTTTTATTCCTTTTTCTTTGCAAAATTCATCCATAACCCTATTCTTAAATTATGTCCTATTTTCGCATCTAATTACTTTCACTTTCTTATCAGCTTGGTTTTCTACCTCAGTTATATAAGATTTAAGGGTCTCACTAGTTTCATGCTTAGATCTTAAAAAGAAAACCAAAGAAAATCTGCTGTAATCATCAGTAACTACAAGACAATATTTTTTACCATTCAAGCTACTCACATTAGTAGGACCAAAAAGGTCCATATGAAGCATGTATAAAGCTTGAGAAATTGAGTTATGGGTCTTGGGCTTACAAGAAGTTCTATGTTGTTTGCCTTTTAGACAATCAACACAGGTTTGGTCATTTTGAAAAATCTTTTTGGGTAAACCTCTAACCAAATCATATTTTGCAATTGTATTGATTGTTTTAAAGTTTATATGACCAAGCCTTCTATGCCAAAGCATAGATTCATCCAATGAGGCTTTTGCTACTAGACAAGTTAAACTCTCCTTAGGAACAATGTTCTTTAAATCAACACTGTACATATTGTTCTGTCTTGGGATTTTAAGAAGAATCTGACTTTCATCAGGAATTTTAAAATCAGGAGAAAGAACCATACATTCATTGTCAGTAAAGAGAACGTTGTTCTTTTTTTCACACATTTGTGAGACACTGAGGAGATTAAACTGAAGCTCTTTCACAAAGTACACATTTTCAAAATCTAATTTACTGGTTTTGATTGTACCTTTACCAGTAATCTTTCCTTTGATTCCTCCCCCAAAGGTAACATATCCTCCATCAAATGATTTGAAGTTAGTGAGGTAAGACATGTTGCCTGTCATGTGCCTTGAACATCCACTATCTACATATCCTTGATCAGCAATATCATTTGAATGTTCCTGCACATATATAAACATATTAGTTTCCTTGGGGTACCCAAGCCATAACTGACTTGGGTTTGCCTCTTGCATCAACGTAATCAAACCTCTTTAGGACTGTTGATGCAACTTTTGATTGGAGTGGTCTCCACATCCAACATGCTGAGGACTTAACAGCATTTTCCTTTTTAACCCATTTTGTGGTCCTTGGTCTAATAATATTAATTTTGGCAGTACCATTTGGTCTAGCAGGACCTTTTGGTTTTGGTTTCCAATCTTGTGTTTTAACCACAGATTTCTTTTCAATGGGACTTTTCACAACTCTTAGTGCATGTTTGAAAGTATTTCTTGCACCCTTAGCAGTTGGTTTTGAGTTAACAGGCTTATTTTGTCTAACAGTATGATTAACTTTTGGTGTGTTAGACTTCACAAAACTTTTTCTGGGGTTTGTTCCATTTGTTTTAGACTTTGATGTACTCCCAGAAACCCAATTGTTACAATAAGCATGAGTATGATTAAAACTACCACAGTAATAGCAGGCCTTATTGTACATAATAAAATCATCACCAAGTTGGTGTGACTTAAGATTGTTCCAATTTCTCTGGCTACCTCTAGGTTTTCTATTACACTTAGTACAACATTCAACTGTTTTCAGAACAGTTTTAGCCTTTTTCTTAATCTCTACACTTTTAGGACTGGGTGGTCCTACTTTGTTTCCTTTGTTTGAAACAGTCTCTTTTTCCTCATCATCAGATGTCCAATCTTCAATAATTGGAGCATCTGAGCTCTTATCAGTGAGCACCATTTTGTTAGAGAGTGAAGCAATACTAGTACTCTCAAAAGGTTCACTTTTCTCTACAGGTTTCTCATTTTCTAGTGGTTTATTGGTGAATTCATGTAAACCTGATTCTGCAAGATCTAAACCTGGGGGACAAGGAATTCCTCTGTAAGGAGGTGGACAAGATTTATATCCAATCCCAGATTTGATTCTCTTGTTCATTTGATTTTCAACTATGCTTCTAGTACAGTCAGAAGCAGTTTCTAATGTGGTAACAGTTAGTTGAATATTATCCTTTGCCAATTTCACTTTAGCAAACTCAGTTCTTAACAGATTTATTTCAGCATCTTTCAAAAATATTTCCCTATTAAGAATATTTTTTGTGTCAGAAAAAGTGAGTTCATTTTCCCTAAAGTGGATAATCTGCTTCTCAAGTTTGGCCATACCACACTTATGATTAACTAGGTCTTGATGAGTTTTTCTTTGTTCTACTTTCAGTTCATCATAAAGTTTTATTAAAGTTTCTAATTCTTCAAAAAACTTTACAAGTATTAGAACATTTAGTAATTTGTACCTCAGGATTGGAGAAGGCCATTAAAGCCATTTCATCTGAAGTTGACTCCTCTTCACCCATAAAGCTCCAATCAAAACCCAGCCCATCAATAGCTACCATAGCTTTAGGCTCAGTGATTTCAACAGCCTTGCTCTTGTTCTCAAAGCTTCCCTTGTTCTTGTTCTTAAAGCTTCCCTTGTTTTTGTTCTCATAACCTCTTCCCTTATCATCTTGCTTCTTTGGTCTTCTACACTCTCTTGAGTAGTGACCCTTCATGTGGCAGTTGTAGCACTCCACTTTAGACTTGTCATACCCAGCAGGCTCATTACCATTTATGGTAATCTTCTTTCCAGTCCTCATCAGTAATTTCTAAGCCCTTATGCTAAGAAGTGAAAGTTGCCACTTTATGTCCATTTCCTCAAGATCATCATCATTGATCTCTTGAATATCTTCAAAAGTCAATATGGAACCATTGTGTTGTGATGTCAGGAAAGCTGTGGAAAGGTTGATTGCGTTCAAACACTTGGGATGTGAATCTTAGTAACGTGTTTGGGATATTTATGTATGAATGTGTTTAGCATGCGGAATCTACTACAACACACTTAAAAGAACACAAAGGTGGTGAGTTTATGTAAACGTGAGTTTGTAATGAACAAGGAACACAACTTTAGTTAACACAAAACGATTCAATATTATTGATGAAATAATACGGATGATCTAACTATCACCGGGATTACAAAGTAATCTTGAATCTTAGATTGTAAAAGGATTTGTGAAATGAGTAACTAAGTTACTTGAGAGATTGTTCGGTTATGGTTATTGGTTGAAGAGATGCATGCACGAAGGAGTGACTAAGGGAACCTTTTATAGTATAAGGTACCCTTATTACAAGTTGTCAAGTGGTTTAATATAATAAGATACTTTGACTATTCTAGCCTACAATTAAATACAACTACCAATGTACAACTCTGTAATATTCTTCTGTGAACCACAGAAGACTAAACTACTTCTACATAACGTATAACAATGTACAAAGACTAATAATTCCACTAAATATCTATTACAAAATATCTATCAACTTGAAATAAGGCTTGGCAGGACCTTTATCAACTAGCAGTACCTTCTACCCAGAAGGTACTGTTAGTACATCTTCATACTCTTCAAAATCAACTAGCAGGCTCTTTGACATATCTGGCAGGCTCTTTGACTTTGAACATTTTATTCCCAACAATCCTCCCCTAAACTTGTTATTACCTTTAAAATACACAAGTTTCTGATGAATAAAATACATACCTTGAGGATTTGAGGGAACTCTTCCAAAAACCTTCACTCTCTGTTCTTCCTTTTTCTTTCACATTGCTCAAATATGCTCCTCAGCAAACTTTGAACAATTTCTGAATTCTCTTCATCTTTGTCACATCTTAATCTCTTGGAGATCATAGTTGTAAGCACTTCATAACTAAGTGGATACTCTTTCTCAGCCAACATGAAGAGTTCAATCCCACTTGATGTGTAAAGATGATGAATACTGCTAAGGCTTAGAAATTCCCATGTTGTTGAAGGATCATGATAGGGAAATTTCCAATGAACATCTTTGGGATCAGGATCATACATCCTATTGAATTCTACCCATAGTTCCTGTTCCTTAACATTTGAACTAGAAATTGTGTCTAGCCTAATCTGAACTAGATTCCACAATTCTTCTAAGTCTGCTCTGTCACATGCTCTTACTAGATTTTCAAAATTCTTAAAGATAGCAGACTGACCCCCAACCCTTGTTATTTTCCATGATTTTCCTAATCTATCATGGTTGATCTCCCAATCAATAATAGGGCGTCTACAGCTAATTGGATCAGCATGTATGATAGTTGGCAAAGTAATTAACATCTTACTTACTTACTCTGAGTCCAATTTTGCTTCTTCTTTCTTCTGAGCATCTTTCTTTTTCATAGAGGGCTTTGCATCAGATGGAACTTTGTAGTAAAGACTTTTGTAGGCTTGAAGATACAAGTAGTAGATTTCATCATTAGATTTCTTCTTCAGTTGATAATCAGTCCAATTTGCTTGACCTTTTAGAAATCTCTTCATGAAAGTCACTTGATCTTTCCATGATTTGCCCACCTTAAAACCTCTTTTCTCACTTTCTTTCATCTTTTCAAAAATGTCAGCCAGAGCTGCTTCTTTATACTTCTTGTTGATAAAAGATTCAAGCTCTGCTGTTTTCTCATCAGAATTGAGATTCTTGTCATTCACTATTATTGACGCTTGGCCTTTCACAATTGGATCATTAGCAATAATCCATTGCATCTGTGCATCAAAGGTTTCTTGAGCAATTTGAGTATCAAGAAGAGTCTGAGCATCTTTTTGCTCTTTCATCTCTGTTAGTAGTCTTGAGGCTTCAAATGCTTTCTGTTGTTCTTCTTCATGAATTCTTTTGGCCTCTTCTTCATCTCTAGCTATCTGTGCTTGCTCTGATTTCTTTAACTTTTTGGGCTTTGGCTCATCTTCAACCATAATGCTCTTGCCCTTATCCTTTGGAGTTGGTTCTTGAGATGGAGCAGTAGATTGCTCATCAGCAATAAATAACCTCCTTTGAACAAACAAATCTCCTTGAGGCTCTAAATCCCTCTTTCTTTTGTACACTTTCTCAGCAGACCCTTTGTACTCCATTGCCAATAGCCTCTCAATCCTAGCAGGCTCTTGCTCTGGCTTAGCAGGCTCTTGCCCTACACCAGTAGGCTCTTCATCATAAACTTGAGTTCCTTCATGGAATTCAAATTGAGCCTCCTCCTCATCTTCAGAACTATCCATCCTCCCTTTTTTGGAAGAGTGACCTAACCTATCAGCATCTGATTTTGAAGAACTAGATAAAACAACCTTTGCAGATCTTTTACCCTTTAGCTTCTTCACTTCACCCTCCAATTTCTT
The DNA here is from genome assembly GCA_021014915.2 of Artemisia tridentata subsp. tridentata. NCBI lineage: Eukaryota > Viridiplantae > Streptophyta > Magnoliopsida > Asterales > Asteraceae > Artemisia > Artemisia tridentata. Next base: position 293,148,642 of record CP139507.1, on the reverse strand, counting down.
TACCCTCTTGACTAATTTGATGTTGATCTCAGAAAATTTCTTGCTTTGACTTTTAAGAGCATCTTCTAAGAGCTTCACCTTCTCTTTTAGTTCTTGCATTGTCTGAGGTGATTGGGTTTGTGATACATGATGTGATGATGTTGGTGGTGTTGCTGATGGTACTGGAGATGGTATGGGTGATATTTGATGTGTTGGTGAGATGTAACCAGTTGAAGAACTTGATGATGGTGATTCAGATGATGGTGTTGGTTCTTCTGGATGTTGTGGTAACATTTCATCAAATAGTGGTATTTCTTCCCCTCTGAAACCAATTCTCATGTTTGAAAATACTTTGTGAGAAAGTTTTGGTGTTTCATAAAGAGTGTGTGGGGGAAGCAACAAATGTTTTGATTTTGCAATGATAGATGAAATAAATCTTGGATACATCAAAAACTTTGTTTCACTATCCACATTTTTAATCAATCCTTCAAAAATATGTTTGGAAAAATTGTATTTTCTGTTTGTAGCCAAGCAGATGAGAGTAGAAGCCATGTTTCCACTAAATTGCTCCCAAGAGGTTTTCTTCTGGCTCAAACAATGAAGGATTGTGTGAATCAAAAATCTCCATTGTGGAGTAAGATGCTTCTTTAGAAAAGTGAGTTTTGTAGAAGTAGCATGATACCCCATTCTTTCTAAATTTTTAAAAATTTCAGTATCTGGCAACTGACTAATACCCTCAGAATCATCCAAATGAAGATGTCTTCTTATGGATGACTCAGTAAGAGTCAAATGTTTGCCATCCACTTTGGCCTTAATCCTTTGTTCCCCATTTTCAGAAGTTTCAATTTTAGCTGATTTCCAAAATTGTAAAATTTGAGATTCATAAATAGTGGGGTTGACTAGTAAAGTAAACCTGATGTAGGAAGCATTTAAAAAATCCACTACTTGATGAAAAGAGGCATTATCCTCTGACTTCTCCAAAAATGCTAATTGATTGTGATGTTGGACAAAGTTTAGAACAACTGTGGTATCCATAATGAAAATTTTGAATATGATGGTGGGATTTGTTGGTGGTACTGGTAGAAGATGAAAGGTGTAAGTTAATTGTGATAAGGACTGATGAAAGATGATATTTGAGAATAACTTTTAACCGACAATAAGAAAGATTATAATAAGTAAATGTAAAGGCGGTTAAAAAGATCTTTTATATGTGAAATATAATATAATATAATCATCAGAAATTTACATAACTACCCCAACGGCTAATTTTAACTACTAGGCCCAACGGCTAAAACTTTTTCTGACAGGCTCAACGGCTATCTAGCAGTACCATTTTACTCTAGCAGTACCAATTTTTGAACTACCAGTACCTTTGAAAATTTTGCAAAAATCCCTTATAGTTTTTAGCAAACTACCAGCTATCAACGGATTTGAGTTGTCTTTACCAAAAGCCGTTTGCTTAAGGACTAGTTAACTATTTACAGTTAAGTATGGTTAGTTAACAACCATATAGTTTTTGGTAAACTATCAACCATCAACGGATTTGATATGTTTTTAACAAAATCCGTTTGCTTATGGACTAGCCAGCTCTTAAGTTTGTAAAAATTTGGTGAACTGAATACCAAAAGCCATATTGGCCCAAAGATGGTGCAATTTCCTTGGATGGAGGAAATTAAAAAGGCAATGATGCTGTGTATCTTGGATGATCGGTTCAACAAGTGAAATCATCTATTAGCATGCCTTTGAGTTGAAACTTTCCTTAGTTTGATCTAGATAGAACTTTCTCCTTTAGGAATGCTTCATCCCTTCTAGATATGTGATCTAATCCTATCTTTTTCAACCTTTGCATCATCTTGTATGCTCTTGTCTTTTTTTTCATAAATTGGTTTTTCTTCCATTTTGGGCCATCATTTCCTCCCCTGAGATTGTTATCTCCCCTGAGATGTAAATAACTTTCATTTCCCCTTTTTGTTTGGAAGATCTCTTGTTTTGTTATCAACCTGAAATGTGTTAGTTGCAAACCAAAAGAACAAAGTGCAAAGCACTTGATCTATAGCATTTTAAACATTTAATCATCAATATGAACAAAACCTAGCAAATTTTATATTAGCAGGACCAGTTATGAACTGACAGTACCTATTGACCAACTAGCAGTATCATGTTTAAAAGCCAATACCAGTTAATTTTATGTACAAAAACACATGTTTTTCAAAGATTTATCATTCCAATACCTCCTACAAGATATTTGAATTTACCTAAATCAAAAGCTTTGGTGAGAAGGTCTGCATAATTCTTTTCAGAATCAATTTTAACAACTTGTATTAACCTTTTCTCATTGCAATCCCTTATGAAATGGTGTCTGATTTCAATGTGTTTTGTTTTTGAGTGTTGAACTGGGTTTTTAATGATACATATAGTACTGCTATTGTCAATATAAATAATGGTGTTAAGAAAATTGTACCCATAGTCAAGCATTTGATTTTGGATCCAAAGAACTTGCCCACAACAACTTGCACCAGCAACATATTCTGCTTCAGTTGTAGAGTTGGCCACCATTGTTTGTTTCTTGCATTGCCAAGAGATGAGTCTGCAACCAAGAAATTGACATCCACCAGTTGTGGATTTTCTGTCTAGAGTTGCACCAGCATAGTCACTATCAGAATAAGCCACCAATTCAAAAGATGATTCCCTTGGATACCAAAGACCCAACCTAGGTTGACCCTTAAGATATCTAAAGATTCTTTTGACTGCTGTTAGATGAGAGACTTTGGGATGTATTTGAAACCTTGCACATACACATACTGAGAACATGATATCTGGTCTTGATGATGTAAGGTACATCAAAGATCCAATCATTGATCTATAGTTGTGCAAATCCACATCTTCTCCTTCAGCATCCTTGAGTAGCCCTTTTTCTGCATCCATTGGTGTACTTGCAACCTTAGAATCAGCAAACTGAAATTTCTTTAGGATCTCTGCTACATATTTATCTTGGCTGATAAATATGCCTTCTTTGGATTGTTTCACTTGGAGACCCAAAAAGAAAGTAAGTTCCCCCATGGAACTCATTTCAAACTTACTATGCATAAGTTTTTCAAATTCTACACACAAGACTTGGTTTGTTGATCCAAAGATAATGTCATCAACATAAATCTGCACTAGCAAGATGTCTTTCTTTGTTCTTTTGATGAACAAAGTTGGATCAATCTTGCCTCTTTGGAATCCACTTTCTAGTAGAAAACAAGCCAATGTTTCATACCATGCCCTAGGAGCTTGGTGTAAACCATAAAGAGCCTTGGTAACCTTATAAACCTTGTCTGGATACTCTGCATCAATGAAGCCTGGAGGTTGAGAGACATATACTGGTTCTTCAATTTCACCATATAAAAATGCACTCTTAACATCCATTTGATAGACAGTGAAGCCTATGAATGAAGCATAGGCCAAGAAAAGCCTAATTGCTTCAAGTCTTGCAACTGAGCAAACACTTCTTCATAATCTACCCCTTCATCTTGAGTCAAACACTTGTTTCTTCATACTTACCCCTTCTTCTTGTAATCTTTGCTACCAATCTACTTTGCATCCTATACCCTTTCATCTTTCTTGTTTCTGAACACCCATTTAGTTCCAATTGCCCTATGACCTTTGGGCAAATCAACCAATATCCAAACCTTCTGAACCTTGAATTGGAGAAGCTCTTCTTGCATTGCTTCAACCCAACTTGCATCATCTAAAGCTTTGTTTATGTTTTTGGGTTCAGCCTGAGATAGAAAACATGAAAACAGGCATATGTTGGCAATATCATGATTCTTTTCTTCATAAATAGAGGAGATAAACCCTTCTTGATCTGAAGTCAAGACTTGAGATAAACCAACTTGTGATCTTGTTCTAACACCAGAATCCAGGCTACCAATCACATCATCAGTTGAGTGATCTTTGAGGATTCTTGTGTTATGTGTTGTTGGAACTTCATAAGTAAATGGAAGATTGCCAATCCCCACTTCTTCTGGTAAAGAATCATCTATTTGAACATTCAATGGCTCAGCAGTATCAATACTTGAACTAGCAGGACCATCTGGTGAACTAGCAGTACCATTGTCATTTGCACCACTTTCTTGATTCTCTTGATTCTGAGTTCCATGATCATCTTCAGTACCTTCATTTGTTGATTTTGAAGGTTCTTCTTGACTTGAAGATAGATCCAAACCTTTCCAAATTGGCATCCAGATGTAATCTTGATCTTTAGGAATTTCAACATTATCTTCAAAACCTGCATCATCATTAGTATTTGCACCTGAAACAGGCACATAATTCATAGATTCTGAAAGCCTATCAATATCAAACATCCAATCTGGTCCAATTCCTTTCACATTTGTTAGTTTCTCTTGAAACTCTATGTGAAGATTCTCTTCCACTAGCCTAGTGCAAGTGTTAAACACTCTATAGGCCTTACTCTGCAAGGAATATCCTATCAAATAGCCTTCATCTGCTTTTTCATCAAATTTGCCTAAATGATCTTTGGTATTGAGAATAGTGACATGACAACCAAAAGGTCTCATAAAACTTAAAGATGGTGTTCTACCAAAGAAAAGTTCATAAGGTGTCTTTCTATGTGGCTTTGTCACAAGAACCCTGTTTTGTACATAACAAGCAGTACCTACTGCTTCAGCCCAAAATGAAATAGGCAACTTAGAGTCTACTAACATAGTTCTAGCAGCCTCTATAAGTGTTCTATTCTTCCTTTCTGCTACTCCATTTTGCTGAGGGGTTCTAGCTACACTAAATTCTCTTTTTATGCCTTTTTCCTTGCAAAAGTCATCCATAACCCTATTCTTGAACTCTGTCCCATTGTCACATCTGATGACTTTGACTTTCTTATCAGATTGGTTTTCTACCTCAGTGATATAAGATTTAATAATCTCACTAGTTTCATGTTTAGATCTTAAAAAGAAAACCCAAGAAAATCTGCTATAATCATCAGTAACAACAAGACAATATCTTTTACCATTCAAGCTACACACATTAGTAGGACCAAAAAGATCCATATAAATCATGTATAAAGCCTGAGAAATAGAGTTATGGGTCTTGGGCTTACAAGAAGCTCTATGTTGTTTGCCTTTTAGACAATCAACACAGGTTTGGTCATTTTGGAAAATCTTTTTGGGTAAACCTCTTACCAAATCATATTTTTCAATAGTGTTGATTGTTTTAAAGTTTACATGACCAAGCCTTCTATGCCAAAGCATAGATTCATCCAATGAGGCTTTTGCTACCAAACAAGTTAGACTCTCCTTAGGATCAATGTTCTTTAAATCAACACTGTACATATTGTTCCTTTTTGGGATTTTAAGAAGGATCTGACTCTCATCAGGCATTTTAAAATCAGAAGAAAGAACCATACATTCATTGTCAGTAAATAGAACATTGTTCTTTTTGTCATACATTTGTGAGACACTAAGGAGATTAAACTGAAGTTCTTTCACAAAATACACATTTTTAAAATCTAATTTACTGGTTTTGATAGTACCTTTACCAGTGATCTTTCCTTTTATTCCTCCCCCAAAGGTAACATATCCCCCATCAACTGTTTTGAAGTCTGAGAGAAAAGACATGTTGCCTGTCATGTGCCTTGAACATCCACTATCCACATATCCTTGATTACCAATATCAGATGAATGTTCCTGCACATGAATAAACATATTAGTTTCCTTGGGGTACCCAAGCCATGACAGACTTGGGTTTGCCTCTTGCATCAATGAAATCAAACCTTTTCAGGATTGTTGATGCAACTTTTGATTGGATTGGTTTCCAGATCCAACATGTTGAGGACTTAACAGCACTTTCCTTTTTTATCCATTTTGTGATCATTGGTCTATTAGTACCAAGTTTGGCAGTACCATTTGGTCTAGCAGGACCTTTGGTTTTTGGTTTCCAAATTTGTGTTTTGGCCACAGATTTCTTTTGAATAGGATTATTCACAACTTTTGGTACATATTTGAAAGTGTTTCTTGTACCCTTATCAGTTGGTTTTGTAATAACAGGCTTATTTTGTCTAACAGTATGTTTAACTTTTGTGGTGTTAAACTTAACAAAACTTTTTCTGGGGTGAGTAACATTTGTTTTAGACTTTGTTTTACTCCCAGAAACCCATTTATTACAATAAGCATGAAGATGATTAAAGCTACCACAGTAATAACAAGCCTTATTGTACATAACAAAGTCATCACCTAGTTGTTGTGACTTAAGGTTGTTCCAATTTCTTTGGCTTCCTCTGGGTTTGTTATTACATTTTTCACAACTTTCAATTGTTTTCAAGACAGCTTTAGCCTTAGCTTTAATTTCTACTCTTTTAGGACTGATTGGTCCTACTTTGTTTCCTTTGATAGAAATAGTCTCATCTTCATCATCATCAGATACCCAATCTTCAATGATTAAAATATCTGATTTGTTATTAGTGAGCACCTTTTTATTAGAGAGTGAGGCAATCTTAGCACTCTCAGAAGGTTCACTTTTCTCAACAGGTTTAGCCAATGGTTTGTTAATGAATTCATGTAAACCTGATTCAGCAAGATCTGATCCTGGGGGACAAGGAATTCCTCTATAAGGAGGTGGACATTTATTGTATCCTATCCCTGATTTGATTCTTTTATTCATCTGATTTTCAACTATGCTTCTAGTGCAATCAGAAGCAATTTCCAATTTAGTAACAGTCAGTTGAATATTATCTCTAGCCAATGTCACTTTAGTACACTCAGTTCTTAGCATTTCTATTTCTGAATCTTTCAAAAATATTTGTCTATTAAGAATAGCTTTTGCATCAGAAAAGGTAAGTTCATTTTCTCTAAAGTGAATGATTTGTTTTTCTAGTTTGGCCATACCACACTTATAATTGACTAAGTTTTTATGTGTTTTTCTATGTTCTAATGTCAGTTCATCATAACATTTTCTTAAAGTTTGCAATTCTTCAAAAACTTCACAATTATTAGAACATTTGGTAGTTTTTACCTCAGGAGTGGAGAATGCCATCAAAGCCATTTCATCTGAAGTGAACTCTTCTTCACCCATAAAACTCCAATCAAAACCCATGCCATCAATAGCAACCATTGCTTTGGGCTCAATGATTTCAACTGCCTTACTCTTGCTCTCAAAGCTTCCTTTCTTTTCAAAGCTTCCTTTATTTCTGTTGTCAAACCCTCTACCCTTGTCATCCTGCTTCTTAGGTCTTCTACACTCTCTAGAATAGTGACCCTTCATGTGGCAGTTGTAACACTCCAATTTTGACTTGTCATACCCAGCAGGCTCATTACCATCTATGGTAATCTTCTTACCAGTCCTCATCAACAACTTCTTAGCCCTTATGCTCAGAAGTGAAAGTTGCCACTTTATGTCCATCTCTTCAAGATCATCAGGATGAATCTCTTGAAGATCTTCAAAAGTTAGTATGGACCCATTATGTTGTGATGTAAGGAAGGCACACCCAATTGTTTCATCTAAAATGGTTTTGGTACTGCTAGAAGTACTGGCAGTACCAAAGTTTGTGTTGGCAGTACCTTCTTCTCTACCATCTTTTTCTTCATCAACAACCTTTGAGGTGCTTGGAGATGAAACAAAAGCCATGTTTCCTGAGCTTGAACCAGTGGTCTTCTTTACTTCATGCTCTACTATTTTGAAATTGTTGTAGAGATCATTAAGACTCATCTGATCAATATCTGGTTTGTTTTTCCAGACAATGACATGCATGGACCATTCTGTGGGTAAACTCCTAAGAAATTTGGAGTTTAGGTCTTCTTGAGTTATCATCACTTCATGGATGGCTAACTGGCTTGAAAGCTTCTGAAGTCTATTGAACATAGTGTCCAAAGACTCATTTGTTGTGGCTGTGAAGTTCTCAAACTGTTGTTTGAGAAGTGTTTTCTGTGTTTTCTTGGTAGCATCATTACCACCAAATCTAGCCACAATAGCTTCAAAAAGGGTTTTAGCATCTTTGTATTTGTTAAAGATCAAAAGCTAATCATTTGGAATAGTCATCAGTAACATACTCCTGGCTTTTAGATCATTTCACTTCTGAATTCTTTCTTCTGCATTTGATGGGCTTGTTTGTATTTGTGTTACAAGAGCATCGTTTACTGTTGTAGTGGTGATTGAGGGTTTAAATGAGTTGCCTTCTTCAATGATCTCCCAAAGTGCATAGTCTTGCACTTGAAAATATTGTTCTACCCTTAGTCGCCACATATCAAACTCATTTTGCTTGAGTAATGGAAGTTTAGCTGCAACATTTGTTTGAATATGTTCAACATCCATTGTTCTTTTAAATTTGTAAATATCAGCCTAGCTCTGATACCACTTGTGGAAAGGTTGATTGCGTTCAAACACTTGGGATGTGAATCTTAGTAACGTGTTTGGGATATTTATGTATGAATGTGTTTAGCATGCGGAATCTACTACAACACACTTAAAAGAACACAAAGGTGGTGAGTTTATGTAAACGTGAGTTTGTAATGAACAAGGAACACAACTTTAGTTAACACAAAACGATTCAATATTATTGATGAAATAATACGGATGATCTAACTATCACCGGGATTACAAAGTAATCTTGAATCTTAGATTGTAAAAGGATTTGTGAAATGAGTAACTAAGTTACTTGAGAGATTGTTCGGTTATGGTTATTGGTTGAAGAGATGCATGCACGAAGGAGTGACTAAGGGAACCTTTTATAGTATAAGGTACCCTTATTACAAGTTGTCAAGTGGTTTAATATAATAAGATACTTTGACTATTCTAGCCTACAATTAAATACAACTACCAATGTACAACTCTGTAATATTCTTCTGTGAACCACAGAAGACTAAACTACTTCTACATAACGTATAACAATGTACAAAGACTAATAATTCCACTAAATATCTATTACAAAATATCTATCAACTTGACATAAGGCTTGGCAGGACCTTTATCAACTAGCAGTACCTTCTACCCAGAAGGTACTGTTAGTACATCTTCATACTCTTCAAAATCAACTAGCAGGCTCTTTGACATATCTGGCAGGCTCTTTGACTTTGAACATTTTATTCCCAACAAAAGCACAACCAATTGTTTCATCTAGAATTGTTTTGGTACTGCTAGAAGTATTGGCAGTACCAAAATTTGTGTTGGCAGTACCTTCTTCTCTACCATCTTTTTCTTCATCTACTATCCTTGAGGTGTTGGGAGATGATACAAAAGCCATATTCCCTGAGCTTGAACTAGTAGACTTCTTCACTTCATGCTCTACTATCTTGAAGTTGCTGTAAAGATCATTAAGACTCATCTGATCAATATCTGGTTTGTTTTTCCAGACAATGACATGCATGGCCCATTCAGAGGGTAAACTCCTAAGGAATTTGGAGTTTAAGTCTTTTTGAGATATCAGCACTTCATGAATGGCTAACTGACTTGAAAGCTTTTGTAGTCTGTTAAACATGCTGTCCAAAGACTCATTTGTTGTGGCTGTAAAGTTTTCAAAATGTTGTTTGAGGAGAGTTTTCTGAGTTTTCTTAGTGGCATCATTTCCACCAAATCTAGCCACAATAGCTTGAAAAAGGGTTTTAGCACATTTGTACTTGTTGAAAATCAAAAGCTGGTCATTTGGAATAGTCATGAGAAGCATACTCCTGGCTTTAAGATCATTTCTCTTTTGGATTCTTTCTTCTGCGGTTGTTGGGTTCACTTGCACATTTGTTACTATTGCATCGTTTACTGTGGAGGTGGTGATTGTAGGTTTAAATGAGTTTCCTTCTTCAATAATCTCCCAAAGTGCATAGTCTTGCACTTGGAAATATTGCTCTACCCTCAGTCTCCACATATCAAACTCATTTTGTTTGAGTAATGGAAGTTTTGCAGCTACATTAGTTTGAATGTGTTCAGCTTCCATTGTTCTTTTAAATCGTAAATATCAGCCTATCTCTGATACCACTTGTGAAGGATTATACAAACACTTGGGATGTTGATCTTAATAATGTGTTTGGGACATTTAGGAATGAATATGATGTAGTACGCGGAATTTACTATAACACACTTAAAGGAACAAAGGTGGTAAACATGCAAACGTGAGTTATAATGAACAATGAACACAACTTGAATAACACAAAAGGATTCAATATTATTTATAAGATAATACGGGTGATCTAAACTATCACCAGGATTACAAAGGTAACCTTGAATCTTTGATTTGTAAAAGGATTTGTGAATCAGTAACTAAGTTACTAGAGAGGTTTTGGTCTTTGAGAATATTACAAAGTTATTAGTTAAAGAGATATCTTTGAAAGGTGGTGACTAAGGGTTCCTTTTATAGGATAAGGACCCCTTATTACATGTTGTCAAGTTGTGTATTATAATAAGATACTTGGACTTTTCTAACCTACTAATTACAACTTCCAAAGTAAACTACTCAGTATTATCTACTGCACAACATAGAAGACTGAACTACTTTTACTTAACGTGTTACATTGTACAAAGACTAATAATACAACTAAAATATCTACAATAAAAATATCTATCAACTTGACCTTCAACTTAGCAGGACCTTCTTCAACTAGCAGTACCTTCTCACCCAGAAGGTACTGTTAGTATATCTTCAACTTCTTCAAAAAGAACTAGCAGGCTTAATACTTCATTTGGCAGGCTCTTTGACTTGAACATTTTATTCCCAACAGTTTCTAACTAGTTCCTTAGACGCCAATGATTGTATTAAACGCATATTGGCGTGACCTATTCTCCTATGCCATAGAATGGAGTTATCATCTATGGTTGCTAGGCAAATCTTATTCTGAGGCTTATTTCCTATTTTCATAACAAATAAGCCATTCTTCCTAACTCCTTTGCCTATGGTCTTACCATTCTTAGTAATCTCACTACCCTCTTCAAAAAATATAACTCTACACTTATTGTCTACCATTTGACTAATGCTAAGTAAGTTAAATCCTAAGTTATATGCATACTCAACATTTCTAATAGTGACGGAGTCTTGAGTAATCGTACCTTTGCCTATGATGTTGCCCTTAAGTTTGCTACCGAAAGTGACATTACCTCCATTGTAAGCCTTGTATGATGAGAATAGACTCCAGTTACCCGTCATATGATTAGTGCATCCACTATCCTTGACCCATTCATTGGGCTCCAAGTCGATTCCCAAGCATATCTATTGAATAAGACAAAGATTCAAACATTTGGTCCCCAATATCTCATGGGTCCAAAGTTGTTAGTATTAAACATCCCATGCATTAGTTGTATTTGGTTAGGATGTTAGAATGGAGGATAAATTTCCCATGGCAAGTAACTTCGTAGTTGACGGTTATTCCAAGTTACGGGATAGTTACTTGGATAACTTTGTCTTCTAAAGTTACCTCTTGGTAGAGGAGTTCTTGACCGAGGTTTAGGAACATTTGTTTTTCTAGGTGGAGGAATCTTTAATCTAGTATTGGGTTTTACAAAGCCAAGCCCGGAGGTTGACAAAGGTTTGTAAAAGCTTTTGACTTACTTTTTACTGGAAAAAGGTACTTCAACATTATTAACAACTATGTGACTTGGTTTAGGACTTAAGTTATTTTTTAAAATCGAGCCTGTTCTGACTTTAGCACCAAACGGTACCACGGTACCACTAATTTTAGTGGTGTCGTCTGTACCTTTAATGGTACCGTCCTCTGCTATTTCAGATTCTCCAGATTTTACAAATTTTACTTGTTTAGTTTCACTTGTAGAAGCTTTATTTGGGTCAAATCCTAAGCCCGCTCCGGCATGTTCACTATACCTAACATTTTCAAGCATATCATTAAGTGTCTTTGTTCCTTTTCAAACTTAATGATCCTTAACGCATTTTCTTTGAGTTTTTCATTCTCTACTCGAAGACATATGCATGACCTACATCCAACATCTACTTCTTTATTTTTCTCAAGTCTTTTTATTTGGTCTTTTAGTTCTAAAATTTGCACTTCGAGTTCATGCAATGTTGCTTTTAGTGCTTTGTTTCAAGTCATGATTTTAGAACTTACTTCACATAGTTTATTATATTCATCATATAGTATGTTATCATCTATTGACGAATTATCATTACTATAATAAGAAGAGTTGGAATGTACATCATTTGAAGCTTGAGCCATGAGACATATTTCGTCGTTGGGCTTTTTCTCTTCTTCTTCACCGCTATCACTCCAAGAGCCTCCTACAATAGCTCTTTGGTTGTTTGTTCTCGGTGGTTTAGGACATTCCCCGATGAGGTGATTAGGATCTCCGCATCTAAAATATTTCCTATCACTCTTTCCTTTCTTCTCATCTCGGTTCTTTTGTAGCGACTTCTTTTCATCACGAGGTTGTCTAACGAATCTACCTCTTCTCCTAAAGAACTTCTTAAAATCTCTAACGGCTAATGCATACTCTTCGTCTTCACTATCGGAATCCGAACTTTCCTCATCACTAGACTCCTTTTTGGCTTTCAATGCTAGAGATCTAACTCTCTCGCTGTTACCTTTGACTATGTCAGAGTCTTTCTTGATTATCATTTCATGAACTTTCAAGTTTCCTATTAGTTCATCAAGTGATAATGTCGTCAAGTTCTTTGACTCTTCAATGGCGGTGACCTTTTCTCTCCATTTGGGATGTAGAGCCCTAAGAAACTTCTTAACATAGTTCTTGCTAGAATAACCTTCATCAAGAGTTTAAGACTAGTAATAATAGTATTAAATCTAGCAAATGCATTATCAATAGATTCATCTTCCGGAATGGAAAATTGTTCATATTGTTGCACAAGAAGATCTATCTTGTTCTCTTTGACTTGATTATTACCTTGATGAGTGACTAACAAAGTTTTCCAAATTTCTTTTGCCGTGTTACACATAAAAATTCTTTCAAATTCCTTTTTCGGCAAAGCATTATAAATCATCATTTTAGGCTCATCATTTTTTGCTAGTTTTCTTTTAAGGTCATCACTTTGTTTATTATAAGGAACTATTTCATGCCTTTTTGTTTCCAGATTCTTTTCAATCGGTTGAAAGTCACCCTCGGTAATAATATGCCAAAGATCAATGTCTTTTGATTTCACATACGTTTCGAATCTTGTTTTCCAATATATAAAACAATCGGTTTCAAAAAGTGGTGGTCTTTGCATAAATTGCCCTTCTTTATATTTGTCGAAATCCATTGATCGATTCAAGTTTTAAAATACAATTTATTTTAAAATCTTTCCTAACCTGGCTCTGATACCAATTGTGGAAAACTAGAAGGGGGGTTGAATAGTTTTACCGGTTTTTATAACTTTATAAAAACTTTACTTGTGAAAAACTTTGATTCGATTCTTTTGTGAAATCAATCAACATCAACATGAACACTAAATAATACTATCTAATATAAACAATAACTATAAAGAAATGAGATGGAAAGATCAAACCGGGACAAAGAGATTTATAGTGGTTCGGTCACGAAGCTCTTCTTCGCCCTACTCCACTCCCCGAGTACCAAACTCGAGAGTTCTAATCACTATGTCAACAAAGCTCCCTTCAGGCGGAGAAAACCGTACAACGTCACTTATCCTTATTTCCAACACTAAGCTAAATGTCGAGTACTAATATTAGCTAGTACCAATCTACCACGATCCACACGATCCATACTAATTCACACAATAAACACACTTGACTCGATCTACCTGATCTACCCTTGATCCACTTGATCAACACACAAGCCCATAAGCTACAAGAGATCTCCAAGATCTCGACAAGATCACAGTGATCTACTCTCACAAACTACACAAAAGAAAATCAACTTGATGTATGCTAGGATACAACAAGTGTGTAACAAGTGCACTAACTATAACTACAACACTTTTTATCTTCTTTGATACTTTATGTTCTTTTCTTGCACTAGTAGAGGAATGAAGATGATCACTTGGTTAGATGATTGGATCACTCTTTAAATAAAAGAAAACTAAACTAAATGATCAAAGGAGAGAAGATGTGATAAGAGTTTTGAACTCAGAAAGTTATGTGTGAAAAATGATACCCAAAAACTGTGAAGAGGGCTGGTATTTATAGGTAGAAGAAATTTGCCCGTTATAGGGTCACGGTACCACTAAATTTAGTGGTACCGTGGTACCGTGCCAGAAACGGACGCTTCAATTTTTGTTTTTAGTGGTGAAAGTTTATTTGGGCAAGTTTGGAGCTGATTTGGGGGGGGGGGGGGGGAAATAGCTGTTATGAATTTTAAACTTATTTTTCCAATAAAACATTTCTTTATAATTCAAAAATAACTTGTAAGGTATATTTTTGAAAAAAATGTTTTGTCACATTAAAAATGTGAAGTTTGAAACACAAATTCACTTCTATAATCATTTGTCAAGTTGTAAATTTGTTTGTTCATACCTAGAGTGATTTACGTAGAAACAGGATATTTCGACTAAACACTTGTTTACGTTAATTTTAACGTAAAGTGTTCGAAAGATATAAATAACGTTTTTAGAACATTATTTGCATCAATACATCTAGACTTAGAAATCAAAGATTTTTGACACACATAAGTATAAATAAGATTTTTGAAGAAACTTAGACCAAGTGAGACATGAGTAACTACACAAGTACTTATAAACACGATTTTTGAAGAAACTTAGACCAAGTGAGACATGAGTAACTACACAAGTACTTATAAACACGTTGGTACATATAGACAGAGATAAGTATTAGCAAGAGCACACATGTCAAGACAGAGGTATATTTAAAGAGAACATACCTTTATTTTTATGTGACTTCTTGAGATTGCATTCAAGAAATGTCTTCATAAACTATTTATCATCTTTGAAAGTTCTTTAAAGAAAATTATAACACATCCTTTGAATGTGTTAACTTCGATCTTTTCTTGGATTAAGAAGTGTTCGAAGTTTCCTATCATGAAGATACTTAAAAGAAAATGATTTGAGTCAAGTATCTGATAAGAGTGATTATTCAAAGTAATGCTATCTAAACTATCTGTAACACCCCCATCCGAGAACGGGTCAAATATCACATTTATGGCGTCAAACAGAACATACGCAAGCGGAAGACTTTAATAATACAATGTTTACAAAGGTATTCTAAGGAAAAGATAAAGTACAAAATCTGAACATTACAACTTCCATACTAAAATACAAACTAAGTCCAAAAGGAAAAACTCAAAATGCATCTCTAATCCATGGGAAGCTATTAAGGTGTTCCACTAAGAGCTCCTAAGTACTCAACACTCGAATCCCAGCCTCCTTCTTAGAACCTGCCGCAGGAAAAGAAAATGCGACTGAACTTAAAAAGCCCAGTGAACAGATATATACAAATGGATAAATAAAGCAAAACAATAACTGAAATGAAATCATAAGGATCTGCTGGATAAAAATGATATAAGTCACAATAAGTAGTAAAACGAACGGATAAGTGAAACGGAACAACGAGAACCTGCTGAACAAGATATCATTGAAATAGGGGATATATGATAATGGAATCAAAGCATAACAAGGAATATGAAATGGATAACAATCATAGCAAGAAAATGCCCAAGTAATAAACATATATCATATCATAGCAAATTGTACATAGGAGCTGCAGACTCCAATAGTACTAGTGTGAAATGGGGTGTATGGTACACACACAATCCATTCACTAAATAACTGAACTAAACAAAGTACCTAGGATGCATCCATACGCTCCCTGCAAAACAGATATACATATACAAGTTCGAGACTGTGCATACATACGTTAATATAATAATAATAAATATGGCGGCCATGGTAGCTATATAGCATAAGTGGGAATGCTGTGGACTAAAACCCACCTCCACAGATAGTGTCAATACCATTGGTGCATCAATGGCACGGCCATGGACTCCCCATGACTGGCTACAAATATGAGCAACATAATAGGCATAGTACACGCAATATAATGATAAGGGATAATTATAAATTATCCAACTCAGATAATAGCTATATGAATAGAATATATCATGAAACGAATAATCAAACAAATAACTAAACAAATACGGATCAAAGCGTAACAAATATCAGGAAATAATGAGTCATGAGAAATCTTTAAGGATACAGTACAACCAGATTATGTAATTATGAAAATCATTTCAATGTTGTGTTCATGAAAGTATTCTTTTAAAAGTCGTTTTCATAAGAGTCATTTAAACCTTCATATAAAAAGTGGTGTTACCTTGTATTCATAGAAATCATTTTAAAATAGTATTTCCCAAAACCATCATTAAGATATATATTCAAAAAGGTTTTTCATACAAGTCATAATATATAATGCATTATAAAGTATCAAAGGATTCAAATGCGAATATTGAAGTCACTGAAGATAACGAATGAATCATATCACACAAAACAACCAAACGAATATCAAATGGATCATATTCAGAATATTAAACATCAAGGAATTAAGTCACGAGATACCCTTACTGAGAAAGGGTGGAATATATGTACCTTAGCAAGCAATGAAATGGAAACGAAATTAAATGAACACAGGGACGGAGATCACTCATTCTTCAGAGAATCTACATGAATTATGGATCAATTATTATTTAGGAGTCCGTTTTTAAATATCATTAATTGTCATAACTGATTCTTAAATACTTATAGTTATTCATTATTTGTGATTAAGGTTTCATTACTGAAGTTAGGTTAACATATATTTAAGGGTATCCGTATTAACGTTAAAAATGTAATTTAGGTCAAAACACATTAAATGGGGTTAGGTTACACTAAATCCTTAATTTATAACATAGTTCAGATTTTATCTTATTCTGGTCCCGATATTTATGAATTTTATACCATACTTAGGTGTTTACTGAGAAGCTCAAATATTTATCATGAATACTAATACACGTTGGGAACTTACAATAATTTTCCTAGATTTTATTTCAAAGTGATAGTACCATTTCAGAAATCGTTTTCCTAAACCTGCCGAGAAAGTGCACTGCAGGTATACCCCAAAATTTTGCATTTGCTTAACCTATTAGAACCATTCAGAAAAATCTACAAAAAATTCAGTAGTTCCTATACATCCTAAATTTTCTCCCTGTCAAATGAGACCTCCTAACTCATCACTGTTTGGAAATTAAAATTCAAAAATACCAGCTGAATTTCCAGACTCCTAAACTCAGGAATGACATCTAATATTCTAAAAATCATAAAGTCACCTACCCGTCCTCCAAAATTTATGAAATTTTATATCCAGATAGCACACATCCTGAACTTAGTTTTAGATTCAAAAATCTTGCAAAAACACGTTGGCATCATCAAATTAGACCACTTTAATCTGACCCAAAAATCTGGACAGCAACCGTTTTGTTTTAAGACCTTCTAATCCTATCCAAACTCATTCCTTTTTACTTCTGATTTTACGTGGATGTTGCTATATGGTTTTAAACACAAGTCAAAATTAAGTACCCATACAAACACCAAATTAACGAGACATGACTTATACCAAAACCATTCATACGAGCACACATAAAATCATAAATTCCAAAACCCCAAACCCCTTCTAAATCCGAACAGCCCTTAATATTCATAATACGATTAGGGTCTCTTTTATTTACATCTTATTAAATATGCATTTATTATAAACTAGGGCTTGTTTTTAGGGCTGCAAAACACACAAGTCGACACAAGAAGGGAACAACCAGATTCGACATCGAAAGGACACATACACGACGCAAAATTCTTAACCATATTGAGTGGCGTGTTAATATTTTATGTATGTGTATTCGAGTTACTATAATAACGGGACTCTGATTTAGATTTGGTTACCTTTAGGGCTGAATCAAGAGGATCGAATGGGAAAAAGAACTGGACACAAAGTTGCTATGAATCTTGAACACCAAAACACGATCATCAAAACCCTATCACAGTTGTACTCACGATCACAGCTCCGCCCCTAAACAACCATCGACCCTTAATCTTGGCAGCAACAAATGAAACTTGTTTGATTTCGGTGTAGAGAAAAAGATGAAAGGCCGTTTTTTTTTTTTTTTTTTTTTTTTTTTTTTTTTTTTTTTTTTTTTTGAGGAGGGAATAATAAAGAAACCGTGTATCTAAATTAGGTTAGGAGGGGAACACAATTTTTTTTTGGGTAGGTTAATACTTGTGTTTTATTTTACTCTTATCTCAACATATAAACGTGTGAAGGTTTTGACAAGTAAACACTTCAATATAAACATGTACATGGTTGAAAAATAACATGGGTGTGTCGTGTGATATTATTAGGATAGGGCAAGGTTTTATATTTTCTATTTCTTTTATTAATTTGCAATTAATACATAATATAAAGTTTTAATTATTTACTTATCATAACATAAACTTAGGTTAAAAATTCAAATTAGTCATTAAAATGTGAAATCAGAATTTAGGGTTTTTCAAATCTTCCCTTCTAAAAAAAAATTCGTCCTCGAAATTGAAGTGAAATGATTAAGCGGAACGTACCAGATTACGAAAGGAAAATAAAACGATTTTAACAAACGAAAAGGTTGTTTCTCATGACTCAATCCTCACGGTCCAAAATAGCCTCAGGCTCTCTCAACAGAACAAATCATAACAAATCTGATCCAACGGATTCGAAACCACATGCGACGGATGATAACTGAGATATCTCAAATGAGATACATAAACTGAAGCATGATATGAACATGAGATAAATACGGAGGCAATGCTAAATGGTAGGAATTATCACAATCATATTCTAAAATTCCAAACGAATCAAGGAAACGTACAAACGATCAACGAAGTAATTATCGAATTATCGAACGTACAAAATGCATAAGGATAAGGGTAGAATATCCATAATGATAAGAACGAACTTAAGGATTAACGAATCACTGAATAAATCTCTATATTATGTCAGAACGTATAATCCCTTCTGCACGGAGATACCCCAAGAACACACAACCCCCGGTCTAAAATTCCAAAGTTCCTCTACCACGGTAACTATTCTTTCAGTCACTATAATCAACTTCGGATCTTCAATAAGCAGCTATCTAATCCCCTTCCAACAAAAGATGTTCTATACTTCCATCCTTACCAAAATACAGGATCCTAACATATCCTCTAAAGTCCAAATAGTTTATTCCTTTTGTCCATTTATCTGAGGGTGAAAAGAAATCTTAACTTGAGTCTGATTCCTCAAGCCTTCTGTAGTTCTTCCTGGAACTGTGAAGTAAAACGTGAATCTCTGACACGATCACTGCTGCCAACTCCAGGTTATGTGTTGGATATTCCTCCTCCTACGGTTCTAGTTGTCTTGGATGCATAAGCGATGTTCTTCCCGTGCTGCACAAGTGTATAACCAAGTCTCTTCTTGAAATCATTCCCAAAATTGGTACCCACCAAGAAGCTAATTCCTGTTTCAGCTCTTCAAACTCAGTTCTCGTTCCTCATCCCAACTAAACTTCTCCTCTCTTCTCATACGCTTCATCAACGATAACGCTAGTCGTGAACATCTTCCATAATCCTTTTGTAAGACTCAAAGGTTCTAGCCCTAGCAACTGTCGTCGGTCTTGACCATTTAGTGATAATCCCAGTCTTCGCAGGATCCAAAATGATACAATCTGCTAAGAACGTCTCTCATCCCAACCACAATATCGCCCTTTCGAGAATTTTGTTTAAAGCTTCTTCTAACACAATACGAGAATGATCCTCGTGTTTCTCCTTCGTCTCTGAATACACCAAGATGTCATACTATAAAAAATTTGTCCTTGTACTCACGAAAGACATGATTCATCAAGTCTATAAACAGTCAGAGCATTAGCCAATATTGTTGGCATCACTAACACTCGCAGTGGCCGTAACGAATACGAAAGGCAGTTCTAGGAATATCTTTAAGCCACAAATCCATCTAAAGGAAAACTTCGCGCCCTAAAATAGATCAAATACATCGTCAATTCGAGGTAGTGGATAACGGTTTCTATTAGTAATACGGTTCAGCTTCCAGAAGTCAACACATAATCTCCTACCACTATCCTTCCTCATTACGAATAAAATCAGGGTAGTCCACGGAGGTGTACTCGGACAATTAAAATCACTTACAAGCTGTTCCTTCAGTTCTTCCCATCTAAATGGTGTCATTCAATATGGAGTTTCAGATTCAGGCAACACGTCGTTCCATACGGATAGAGTTCTGTCTCATCAGACCTTACTGTTCCGGCACTTCTCAAGATATCCTATGCTCCCAATAAGTTCAAGTCATATGATGTTTGTATTACCACGTTGATCAGGCGTCATAATACTTGCATCATATAATCAAGCCTTTATTGGTATCATATTCCACCTTGAGTCGTGACTAAACAATCTCTTAGTACCATGTCATATCAACTTCACATTCTGGTGGAAATCTTGGTGGTTCGTTCAGGAATCACATCTAGAAAATTCAGATTGCAAAGTGACTCTCAAGGGAATATCCATCCAACGGTGTATTAAATAGGTGTTAGAAAAAACCTTCACAACCGCGATGAATAATGTACGAGTTTTCAGGGTAGTAATGATAACAACGGTTAATCAGTCGAAAATCATGGTAAGAAATTCAGGATTGTTCAAAACGCCAAAGGTGAGACGTAGTATGAAAGTAGTTGGCATCTTGAGGCCCAGTCCACCGATCCATACTAGAATAACATCGAAATTGCATACTTCTAAAAGAAACAATTTAGCAGAACGAATCTTATTGTCAGAATGAAATGGATAATTTCCTATACTCGTGGTTAATAACCACCAGATTCCTCATCGGAATGGAAATGGTTAAGGCATAACTTAATAGTGTAGAGGGGACCTTAATATGCTTAACAAAAGCAAGAGAAATCACCGACTGTGTCAGACACCTCATGGACATAAGAATCTTCAGAATGGTCGAAGAAGCATCTAAATGATTAACAAACGAATCAGAGTTTAAGGTCGGAATCAGAAAATAAAACTCATATAGTGTAAGGCATAACCATAAAATTCTCAAGGCATTCTAAACTTACTTGGTCACTAAACTCATGCTGAGCAATATGATAAGTTTCCTAAATCTCCAGAAAGAATGATCTTAAAGGGGCTTAACTAAAAGGTAGGGGTACGAATCAGAGTGATGCGGAAGCAATATACCTAACAAATGTCTTATCACATAGTCTACCCAATCCTCACCGGTCATATCTTAAGTTCTTCCAGAGTGGAGATCCTAAGGCAAATTCTCAAAGGTTGTTTCATAAGCTCCTATAGTGCAAACCTATGGGCCTAATATTCACAGGTCATGATTTTATGTACTACAAGTCGAAGCCTTTGCTCTAATACCATAATTGTAACACCCCCATCCGAGAACGGGTCAAATATCACATTTATGGCGTCAAACAGAACATACGCAAGCGGAAGACTTTAATAATACAATGTTTACAAAGGTATTCTAAGGAAAAGATAAAGTACTAATTCTGAACATTAAAACTTCCATACTAAAATACAAACTAAGTCCAAAAGGAAAAACTCTAAATGCATCTCTAATCCATGGGAATCTATCAAGGTGTTCAACTAAGAGCTCCTAAGCACTCAACACTCGAATCCCAGCCTCCCTCTTAGAACCTGCCGCAGGAAAAAAAAATGCGGTTGAGCTTAAAAAGCCCAATGAACAGATATATACAAATGGATAACTAAAGCAAAAGAATAACTGAAATGAAATCATAAGGATCTGCTGGATAAAAATGATATAAGTCACAATAAGTAGTAAAATGAACGGATAAGTGAAACGGAACCACGAGAACCTGCTGAACAAGATATCAATAAAATATGGGATATATGATAATGGAATCAAAGCATAACAAGGAATATGAAACGGATAACAATCATAACAAGGAAATGCCCAAGTAACAAACATATATCATATCATAGCAAATTGTACATAGGAGCTGCAAACTCCAATAGTACTAGTGTGAAATGGGGTGTATGGCACACACACAATCCATTCACTAAATAATTAAAGTAAACAAAGTACCTAGGATGCATCCATACGCTCCCTGCAAAACAGATATACATATACAAGTTCGAGACTGTGCATACGTACATTAATATAATAATAATAAATATGGCGGCCATGGTTGCTATATAGCATAAGTGGGAACGTTGTGGACTAAAACCCAGCTCTACAGATAGTGTCAATACCATTGGTGCATCAATGGCACGGCCATGGACTCCCCATGACTGGCTACAAATATGGGCAACATAATAGGCATAGTACACGCAATATAATGATAAGGGATAATTATAAATTATCCAACTCAGATAATAGCTATATGAATAGAATATAGCATGAAACGAATAATCAAACAAATAACTAAACAAATACGGATCAAAGCGTAACAAATATCAGGAAATAATGAGTCATGAGAAATCTTTAAGGATAGAGTACAACCAGATTATGTAATTATGAAAATCATTTCAATGTTGTGTTCATGAAAGTATTCTTTTAAAAGTCGTTTTCATAAGAGTCATTTAAACATTCATATAAAAAGTGGTGTTACCTCGTATTCATAGAAATCATTTTAAAATAGTATTTCCCAAAACCATCATTAAGATATATATTCAAAAAGGTTTTTCATACAAGTCATAATATCTAATGCATTATAAAGTATCAAAGGATTCAAATGCGAATATTGAAGTCACAGAAGATAACTAACGAATCATATCACACAAAACAACCAAACGAATATCAAATGGATCATATTCAGAATATTAAACATCAAGGAATTAAGTCACGAGATACCCTTACTGAGAAATGGCGGAATATTTGTACCTTAGCAAGCAATGAAATGGAAACGAAATGAAATGAACACAGGGACGGAGATCACTCATTCTTCAGAGAATCTACATGAATTATGGATCAATTATTATTTAGGAGTCCGTTTTTAAATGTCATTAACTGTCATAACTGATTCTTAAATACTTATAGTTATTCATTATTTGTGATTAGGGTTTCATTACTGAAGTTAGGTTAACATATGTTTAAGGGTATCCGTATTAACGTTACAAATGTAATTTAGGTCAAAACACATTAAATGGGGTTAGGTTACACTAAATCCTTAACTTATAACAAAGTTCAGATTTTATCTTATTCTGGTCCCGATATTTATGAATTTTATACCATACTTAGGTATTTACTGAGAAACTCAAATATTTATCATGAATACTAATACATGTTGGGCACTTACGGTAATTTTCCCAGATTTTATTTCAAAGTGATAGTACCATTTCAAAAATCGTTTTCCCAAACCTGCCCAGAAAGTGCACTGCATGTATACCCCAAAAGATTGCATTTTCTTAACCTATTAGAACCCTTCAGAAAAATTTACAAAAATTTCAGTAAGTCCTATACATCCTAAATATTCTTCCTGCCAGATGAGACCTCCTAACTCCTCACTGTTTAAAAATTAAAATTAAAAAACACCAGCTGAATTTCCAGACTCCTAAACTCAGGAATGACATCTAATATTCTAAAAATCATAAAGTCACCTACCCGTCCTCCAAAATTTATGAAATTTTATATCCAGATAGCACACATCCTGAACTTAGTTTTAGATTCAAAAATCTTGCAAAAACACGTTGGCATCATCAAATTAGACACCTTTAATACGACCCAAAAATCTGGACAGCAACCGTTTTGTTTTAAGACCTTCTAATCCTATCCAAACTCATTCCTTTTTACTTCCGATTTTACGTGGATGTTGCTATATGGTTTTAAACACAAGTCGACATTAAGTACCCACACAAACACCAAATTAACGAGACATGACTTATACCAAAACCATTCATACGAGCACACATAAAATCATAAATTCCAAAACCCCAAACCCCTTCTAAATCCGAACAACCCTTAATATTCATAATACGATTAGGTCTCTTTTATTTACATCTCATTAAATATGCATTTATTATAAACTAGGGCTTGTTTTTAGGGCTGCAAAACACACAAGTCGACACAAGAAGGGAACAACCAGATTCGACATCGCAAGGACACATACACGATGCAAAATTCTTAACCATATTGAGTGGCGTGTTAATATTTTATGTATGTGTATTCGAGTTACTATAATAACGGGACTCTGATTTAGATTTGGTTACCTTTAGGGCTGAATCAAGAGGATCGAATGGGAAAAAGAACTGGACACAAAGTTGCTATGAATCTTGAACACCAAAACACGATCATCAAAACCCTATCACAGTTGTACTCACGATCACAGCTTCGCCCCTAAACAACCATCGACCCTTAATCTTTGCAGCAACAAATGGAACTTGTTTGATTTCGGTGTAGAGAAAAAGATGAGAGGCCGTATATATATATATATATATAATATATATATATATAATATATATATATATATATATATATATATATAATATATAATTATATATATACATTTTTTATTTTTATATTTAGGAGGGTAATACTTGTGTTTTATTTTACTCTTATCTCAACATATAAACGTGTGAAGGTTTTGACAAGTGCAAAAAATTCGGTTCTAAACACTTCAATATAAACGTGTACATGGTTGAAAAATAACATGGGTGTGTCGTGTGATATTATTAGGATAGGGAAAGGTTTTATATTTTCTATTTATTTTATTAATTTGCAATTAATACATAATATAAAGTTTTAATTATTTACTAATTATAACATAAACTTAGGTTAAAAATTCAAATTAGTCATTAAAATGTGAAATCAGAATTTATGGTTTTACACTATCAATATCTAAAAGGTTTTATTTTGTAAAATTTAGTTTTTAGTTTTTACAAAAGTTTTTCCGTCTTTGTAGTTTTCAAAACATACATGGATCGTACCAAGTTTTTAAATACAATATACTCTAAGAAACTTGGTAACGAAGCTCTGATGCTAATTGTAGAAAACCAGAATGGGGGGTTGAATAGTTTTACCGATTAAAACTTCTTTTTAAAACTTATAGATCGACTTATGTCAATCTATTTTTGGCGTGTTGGATATTGGTAGTAGAAAAGCATATAAAACTAAACTACGAGAGAGGGATAGAGAGACACAACCACAACACAAGTATTTATAGTGGTTCGGCTACAAGGACACCTTCCTTGCCCTACTCCACTCCCCGAGTACCCAACTCGAGAGTTCTGTAAACACTACACAAGACAAACTCCTTTCACCGGCGGAGAAGCCTTCACAACATCGCTTACACTTTATCCGGTACAAAGCTAAATACCGAGTTCTTGCACGCGGTAGAGCCAAACCTTCGTCGCCTACACTTTATCCGGTACAAGGCTAGATACCGGGTTCCATTACAAAGGAGGAGCCACTACCCGATCAACACTTCTAGCACAACACAACTAAAGGAACCAACGTCCTTTTGCAGCTAACGACTCAATACATCTACAACACCCTTGAGAAGAAGAAAGAACAACAAGATGCACTTCTATAAGAATGGATGAAAAATAATATGTTGAAAATAGGTTGATTCGTTAGTATAGAAATGTTGGTGATGAGTTAAAAGTATTTACAGATGCAAAAATTCCCAAAATAACCCGAAAATGAAAAGGTAATCCACTTTCTAGCCTAAAAAAACCAAAATTTTAAAATAGTCATGTGCGACTGACCGACTGTACGACTCCATTAATATTTTGACACGTGTGCCCCTTTTAATTTGAAAAGTTGTTAGTGGAATGTTTTTTGTGTGTTTGACGGCTATCTTACTTTTGTTCGACCAAATTTTGTCTTTTTCTCCCAAAAAACCAAGTTTTTATTTTTTTGTTTTTTGAAAAAAGACAAAATTTGGTCGCACAAAAATACAATAGCCGTTAGTCGCACAATAAGTACAAGTTCTATTTTAAGGATTTATTATTTTTGCTGGAAAGTGAACTACCCTTTCATTTTTCGATTATTTTGAGAATCTAACTACATATAAAAGAGAAAGCACCTCTTTCTGCCAATTTTTTTAAAGATTTCTATATATAGATTTTATGCAAATACAATTAGTTAAGTTAGATGTATAATCAAGTTTGCATCAATACCTATGCATATTGACCGGTTAACACTCGTAGTTAATGTAATTTTAAAACATCCCCTTAATAAAAAAATATTATTAATAAAACACAATCTACAAATCAAACAAGCTGCCCCTTTCCTTATAATTTTAAAGATATTTCATGAGTAATTGTAAATAATACAACTTTGTTTGGAGTACAAACTTATGAATCCCCAAAAAGAAACAAGTTCATATATGTTATATTCGACCTTTCAAAATAAGAAAAGAAAAAATGTTGAAAGTTGTCTTAGTTAAGATATCATCAATAGCCTCAGAGTTAATTTTATTATTATTATTATTATTTTAAACGGCAACTTTTTTTCACATCATATGCCGCCATCTCACAAAATATCGCATAAATGTCTCTAGCAAGACTTGAACTTACAATATCTAGGTTGGTCAACTAACATACCAATAGACCAAAGGCCTTGAATTTCAATAATTTACCTTGACTGCAAAAAGATTTTTGTCATCTCTAAACTTATTGTTACTATAAACAAATAATAAAAAAAACGTTTTTCATCAAAGGTATCACGCGTCACCACAAGCGTGGATACCTTGTTACTTTTCTCTTTATAGATTTGAAAAAGGTCAGAGAATAGGTTATACGATGGTCTAAATGACATTTGAAATAAGTGGATATCACAGATTTCGAAGTGGGTAAAATAACCGCTCAAATCTATTCAAAATAATTGATTTCTCCAACCTCCAATGTCGTCATCTGATCCTTCACGTCGTAAACTTAAAGATCGTCGTAAACGAAAGCCTCTTTGGGAAACAATTCTCAGTGTCTTGTTCAAGAACTTTATTCTCTTACTCGTATTGGTTCTTCTTGTTCAGATGTTGCTTAAATTAGCCTTTAATCAAATCGTTTCTTCTGATGATTACGACATGCGAATTGCGGGTATGGAGACATTCTTGAAAACCACTACTAAAATGATGCAGGCCAAAATTGATTCTGTTGATCAAAATATCCGAAACCGAATCGACGGTTTAAAGACCGAAATAAGTACTAAAGTTTGCGAAAATGGGGAGGAGTTTTCCGCTCGGTTAAGAGAATTGGATGGGAGAGTTGAGGGGGTGGACAAGTGTTTGACTAAATGGGTATCGAAAAATGAGTTTGATAGATTTGTAGATGAGTTTAAGGAGTTTAAAGGGTTGGTTGATTTTAAGGATTTGAGTTTCGGACAAGTCAAAGCTTTTGCTAAGGAAATTGTTGAGAAAGAAATTGAGAAACATGCTGCTGATGGGCTTGGTATGGTTGACTATGCCGCAGCGTCTGGTGGGGCTATGGTGGTTGAGCATTCGGATACTAATTCCGGAATGGGTAATTTGTTGTACAGAAATAAGGTTAGTAGTAACGCTGTGAAGATGTTGCAGCCGAGCTTTGGTGAGCCTGGTCAATGTTTCCCTTTAAAAGGGGATGATGGTTTTGTTCAAGTTAAGCTTAGGACTGCTATCATTCCGGAGGCTATAACTCTTGAACATGTTGCTAAGGTTTGTTTTTCTTACATGTTTAGTACAGTAGTAATCTGTTACTTGCGTGCTAAAATTTTGATTGTGGTTGGTGTTGATGACTTGATTACTACTGTGCATATATATGTAGCTATGTGCATGATTGTAATAATGCTGGTCTTTTGTACCATGAACAGAGTGTGGCATTTGATAGATCAAGTGCTCCCAAGGATTGCAGGGTCTTTGGGTGGTTAAGCAACAAGGATACAATGCAGAGGCAGTTGCTGACTGAGTTTGTCTATGATCTTGAAAAGAGTAGTGCTCAGACTTTTAATGTGCTGGACATTGGAGACTTAAGCATTATTGATACAATCAGGCTAGAATTTACGTCTAATCACGGGAATCCAGCACATACATGCATTTATCGGTTAAGGGTGCATGGTCAAGAACCTCATGCTTTGTCATCCCTTGCCTTGCATTAATGACTTGTGATGTTTCATAATGTCCCATATGCCTTTTTGGACATAACTTGATGCACTAGTCTAGCTCTTGAAGCTTCTTGTATATTTCTGTTATCTGTGTATACCTTGTTATGGATGATTGGAAAAGAGTTAACGACATAAAACCTCTTTTATCAAATGAATGATTGCCCGTGGTTGTACTGATTGTGTGAGCTCAAACGATCCAGTCATCCAGAGTCAATTCTGTGGTATGCAAACGTCTAAATTTATAGCATGTACGTGGCAAATATTGATACTTTGTAATTCCTTCAAGGCAAAAGATTTATACTATTCACTGTTTGTTTAGTAGAAGGGGAAAAGGTGTGTCAAATTTTTGTACTTGCATCGCTTTTACAAATATAGCCTCATCTTATCTCTATATTGTTGTGGTGTGTATACTAAATTGCAGAACTGGAAGGTGTATGTCGTACACTAAGCGATAAGGGTTTGTATTGTTACTCGTAATAGAATAGTACTATGTTCTTATATAATTTGCGTTAATGAAAAACTAATATTAAGACCACTGTATAACCCCAAAGTCATCAACCCAGGCCCTTGATACAGTACAATAATAACGAGCGATTAGCATGCTGTTACCTTACCCTCAGTCCTCATGTTCATGTCCATGACTAAGATGAACAAAGTTGATGTGCTTGTCATTCATTGCAGACTGACTCATGATACATGTATCTAATTTTCGACATCAAGACCGTTAATCAATTGCAAAACAACAAATTTTAAGAATATATACCGACAAGTCATGGGCAATTTGCTCGCAACAAAGTTTGATATCTTAGATTTGAATAAACACTCGCTCGGTAGGATAACTTATTTAGCAAATCAGATGGAAATAATAAGTAAAATCCCAATCCCCCCCCCCCCCCCCCCCCCCCCCTAACTGTACATAATAGCTAAAGAATCCTACTAGACACCCCCCGGCCACTCCAATAACTTTACATAATAATCAACTCACCATCTACAAAACAATATAACACAAATCACCATCATTCTACCCTGGCCCATAGGTTTAGAAGATCGAAATAATCAAAGAAGATATCAACTTTATGGCCTGTTCCTTTTACTGTCTGAGTGCAGATCTGGATTATCTCTCATATCAGTATCATAGTTTTCTCTGTGTGATTCAACTTCCATGCTACCTGCTTGAGATCTTCGTCGTCGATCCTATATGATAGTAATATAAATAAAATAATATTGATCCGGACAGTGTTAACTTAGGTGTTAATTTCGACCCCATTTACTTATGAATGGGTCGATTTAGTATGAGTTATCCTCAGAAAGAAAATGAGTCGGATAAAAGAATTAGCTAGAAGGAAGTGGGGGTTATACTAATTTTAATGCTTACATTAATGTAATATCATAGCTTTTTTAATCATATTTAAAATATTAGATTTATACAGTAGTTTATAAAAAATTGACAAGCGATGTTTGCGGGTGAACCCCACCCTTAGTAAAAACAACCCATTTTTTCACACATCTATAATTGAGAAAAAAAAATTATTCGACAACTAACCTCTCTTGGTAAGGGATATTCCTCTGATTCAAGCATACGTACAACTTGGCTCATTCGGGGTCTCTTGTCAGAGTCAGGGTCAACGCACCTCAAAGCAGTTAATAATGCTCGTTTTAATGCTCTTGTAGACGGCTTTGTATCAATGGTTGGATCCACCACTTCCTCTGATCTCCTGCTTCCAACCATCATTTTCAGCCAATCCACAAGGTTTACCTGCAGTATTATTATCATTAATAGCAATTCATCAGCTTTTAATCCTATATGTGAAACACCACATCTTATGTATTCCCTAAACAAAGTTATCAGAAAAGTTAGATGCAACACAAACACAGAAGAGACTACTAGTGTCACGAGCTTATTTTCCCACACTTCATGTGGGCATAGCGTCATTTTATTTCACTTGAGCTAAAGTAAACCTAAAGATAAACTAACTGAAGCTAATAAAGAACGCACCAAAGGAATGGGGAAAACTAGAGTACACTGGTATTGGTAGGACTTAAAGACTTGCGTCATTCCTCAATTTGCTGCTCCATCACGATCTCCAAGACTGTGAGAGCATTGCTTATATTTTTAACTCAATTAAAGTAGTGTTGAACTCTTTTAGAAAATCCATCTTTGATTGCCATCAATTTACGTGGGTGGCCCACGTCCTCAATCTGTTTTGAAAGTTACATAAGCTCTCATGTTCAAGATTTGGGGCAGGACATTTGAGAACTCCATGTACATCCAAATGGATTCCTCGCAGTTTAGCTCCATCATCATACAGTGGCGCAGCTTCCTTGGGGGGGGGAGCGCCCGACCCCCCGAAATTTTTTTTGCGATGTAGGGGGTATATAGTTTTCGTGTAGAAAAATTTCGGTATATTCGGTTTCGCCCCCCCATTTTAATTGTGAAATTTCGGTATATTAGATCCCGACCCCCCACTAATTTTGGTCAAGCTTCGCCACTGTCATCATACACTTGTATGCATCAATGATAGTCCGAGATAGAATTGCATCATCAAATAAGGTTTTCAGACATCTCACTTATTTTCTAGAATGCTTCCTACACAACCACAAACAAGCCCTATCAGCTTTTAGGACATCTCACTTAATCAGTCGTCGACTCACCCATAATCTTCCAATCAAGGTGGTCTTTGGCAGCGGGTCATGTCCAACTAATGTCATCCAAGAAGTATCCCGTGAGCAAGGAAAAGTCCTAGGATCTATCATGGAGAGCACACTTCTATGGATTCTTAATAGTGGCGGCTTCTTTATTTAAAATCACCCTCACAACTTCTATACCAAAAGAGCAAGGCTTGGATCAAGTGGTTAACACCTTTGCCTCTGGAGACAGAGGTCAAGGGTTCGATCCTCACCCCTTGCAAGGCCGGAGGTCCTTTTCTACCTTTGATAGAACCGGAAGCAGCCTCTCTACCATAGGTAGGGGTAAGGCTGTCTACGTCTCAACCTCCCCCATACACCGTGGAAGACGGTATTGGGAGTTACTTTACTTTACTTTACTTTTACAACATCTATACCAACTAATGTGCTCTTCAACCGTCGCAATCTTATTTATCCAAGATCTGTGCTACTTTATTGTCAACAAATTATGCACACTAAGCCAAGTAAGCCTCAAAGGAAACAATTGTATACCAACGATTGTTTCTCACTTAATCACCCTTAATGCTGCAAATGAGAGATGCCTCCCCTTTAAATAGGAGGCTCCAACCCTATACACTAGGATCTATATGCATAAGTACCTAGGTCCTTCTACGATTGTCCCCAAGATTATTACAGGTATAATTGTGTTTCTGCAAATACAAGAATGGCATACAAATATACAAAGAAAACTAATTATCCTACATCGTGAGTGTTTGTGCAAAGTTCGTACTTGAAAGTCTTGGGACGCGAAACTATAACCAAGAGAAAGGGAAATCTGAAATCTGCATATGATTTGGGTATTACAAGGTGGAGAAACTAAATATATCACGGATAATATTCATTGACTTTTGGCCAAAATTAGTAAGCTTAAACATGGAGGGTTATCTCTATAAGAATTCTTGGAAATAGTTGAGTGTAGTTAAACCCTTTTTAATGAGCATTAAGAAAGAAGAATGTACTATTTCCTTTAGAGTTGAGTATATTTAATGAGCATTGGAGAGCACTATGAGACATTCAGATAGTCTTAAAGTATAATATCACTAACCATGTTATTTAATGTTCTAGATGGAAAAACAAAAAAAAGGATCATACAGGAGTAAATTAATACTTACTGATCTAAAAGAAAAAAGAAGATGGTCTAAATGTTATGGAAGTGAGCAGTTAGCACAAGTTATGGGAAATATAAATTTATAAGTTGTTGCTCTATATCCGTGAGATTGATGAGATTACAAGCAAATTTACTTTCTGTAATTAAATACTTTAGGAAAATTTAGTGAAAACGAAATAATTTTGTACCTAATAGCAACTGGTCTATAGCCAACATGTGATCATTTATCACTAAAGGTCTCCGGGAAAGAACAAAGTCACTACATGTGAATAAGATAAAGGACACTTATGATGGTGTAGTAATTAACATGGAAACATGTAACAAGTCATGCAGAATAAAGAAATGCTAAGACCAAGAGTAGTGGTGAGGGAGTTATTTGGTGTGGGTTGGGGCAAATGTTGACAAGTGGCATGTGTGTCATATGGGTCATTTTTTAAAATTTGGGAGTAGTGGGTTGGGGCGTTGAATGGTATCAAATAATCATTACATTATTTTTATTTTATTTATTTTTTTTTTTTTTTTTGTTAACTTGATTTAAAATAATAGAACACAATAAAACAACAATTAAAATCCTAGATTAAAATAAAAAACTTAAAGATTAACGGGTTCGGGTTTGGTTATTCCATATTTTTCTTTAATTTTCTCTATTTTCATCAACATCAAGTCTCGTATCAAACCGGGTTCGGTTGGTATCGGTTTTGACAAGTACTCGATATCTTCGGTTAGTTGACGATCCTCCTCCAACTTGATCATCTTGTTTCGTGCTTCAATCTTCGCCGCTAATTCTTCGTTTTTTTCTCTAAACGTTGTCGGCTTAATTCGTATATATCATCAATTCGGGTTCTCACACCCTTTAATTCTTCTTCCATAACATCTGTACCGGTCGTTTGTCTCTAGCCTTATTCCTACCCATTGGTCGGGTCATGTCTTCGAATACATCAACATCATCTTCTTTGTTTAGATCAAAGTTGACATGTGCGTCCGACGATTGGCTCTCGTCGACGGTGGACGAAGATGTTTTGGATCTTTTCGCACGCCTTTGATGGCCATCGCTTATCGGTTTCCATTTTGGGGATTCCCTTAAAAGTTTCCAACTCGGGAAATAGTTAGTAAAGTTACCTTCGGTCTCTTGGAACTCGAGCAAAGCTTCTTGTTGCACTTGAGCATCATCACCCCCGCTCGGGCGGCCACGTTTAACTAGCATGTAAATTGCGTTGTATGCCGAACACTTTTGGTTAACGTCCCTCCATTTAGACGTTAAACAATCTCTCGTTCGTTCATCCTCGGGCCTCGCACGTCTCTTGACAAACTGTTGATGAACACGTAACCAAAAAGTCCCACCTACTTGAAAATTCGCTACATCGGGATCTTCGGATATCGCGATGTACGAAGACGTTAAGGCCTCAAGTTCATCGGCCAACCACTTCTTTTGTGTTACTTTTTTCACCGTTTCTTCAACGCCACCTTCATCACCACCACCTCGGCATCGGCCACCACCCCGAGGTTTTTTCTTGTGAGATCGTTTTGATGACCCGCACGCTTCTTGTTGAGAAGGTTGTGTCGGTGAAGGTTGTGTTTGTGACATTTGTGTTTCACCAACATCTTGCGAATTTCCAAATGACACAAAATTTTGGTACATCATATTTGGGTTTTGATTCGGGTAAGGCAAGTGCGTCATGTAGCTGAAAAGTTGGTTGTTATTGAGCTCTTGGTCGTTTTCTTGCTCGGGGGCTCTTCGTGGAGATTGATACGGTGGGTTTCGGTTTGAGCCAAAATCGGGAATGTTAAAATGATTGGGATTCATTGTGATTTTATTGTGTAGAATGAAGAAAGAAGTTGAAAGAATGTGTAAAAAAAAGAGATAAAATGGTTATATTTATAGGTAAAATAAAAAAATTTAAATGATTATTTAAATCAAATATAGCCGTTAAAGAGACATTCAACGGCTATATTTTTGTTAAATAATAAATCAACGCCCGTTGTTGGATCAACGGGCGTTTCTTTTAAACACATTCAACGGGCTTCAACGGTGGTTGGGGGTGGTCCAACGCCCGTTGAAAGGGCAACGAAGCCCCATTCAACGCCCACTACTCTTGGTCTAATAGTCATATTTATCCATATCTTATTTACTTTATTTATTGATAAACTAAATAGGATTTTTCAATATGATATTAACTTTAGGCTATGATTTTCTAGGATTATAGCATAATCATTATACTCATTTTTTGGTATGGTCATAAGATTCATGATACAAAGAAGATCTTTTTAGGTCATTAGTAAAGTTTATACTGATTTACAACAAAGAGTGCAGTGTTTAAGCAATACCTCTTGTGAAGGGCGACCATAGTCAACCGGATCTCTTCCAGTAATTGATTCCAAAAGTACAACTCCAAAGCTATAAACGTCACTCTTTTCATTCAGTAGCCCAGTATTTGCATATTCTGGAGCCACATACCTGTATAGAGAATAAAGCAGATTGTTTTGAATAATTTGGTGCTGTACAGATTTTAAATAAAAGCAAGACTGGTCATATTACTAACCCAAAAGTACCCATAACTCGAGTTGTGATGTGGCTTTTTCCAGCACCAAGAAGCTTAGCCAGCCCAAAATCAGAAACCTTCGCATTGAAATCATCATCGATCAAAATGTTACTCGACTTAATGTCTCGGTGCACCACTTTTGGCTCAATTGCTTCATGCAAGTAGGCGAGGCTGCAATAAGAAGCCAAAATTGTGATATCCAAGTATGTTCAGGGACACATGAAGCATATTTTAGACTGACCCGCAAACACCTTTTGGTTTTATTAAATAAATAATTTGTCATATATATGATTATAATGAATAATGTTACAGTAATAATATATATTTTTGGTACAATGATTCAGGATGTTTTATCCATATGAATAAATTTAAGATGACTTTCAACTCATTTGACACACTCGTACTAGTTCACATGATCCTATAAGTCAAACATTTATAAATGGGAAAAAATTGCCACGTTTGTATATTTTATACTTACGCCTTAGCTGTCCCGAGAAGAACCTTCATCCGAGCCTCCCAAGTAAGATATCCATGCTGGCGCATTGCTCCGTGAAGCCATTGTTCTAAATTCCCGTTGTTCACATACTCATAGACTAACATCCTGAATTACAAAAAACAATGAAATTTGAAAGAGCTACACAAATTGCATCCTTCATGCACATTCATTAACCTGTATATTTGAGCATATAATGACATCATACCTGTGAGTTCCCTCGATACAATAACCCAACAAGCGGACCAAGTTCTTGTGGCGCACATGGCCGATAGCTTCTACCTCCACTCTGAATTCCTTCTCAGCTTGGCCACTAGAGACACACTTTTACATTTATTCAGAAAAACATTCATGAAAAAACAAACTAATTAACTAATAAAGTTTATTTAAAACTTACACATTATTAAGAAGTTTCTTGACTGCCACCGGATTCCCATTAACCAATGTTCCACGATAAACAACTCCATATCCACCTTCTCCAAGTACATTCTCCTTTATAAATCGATTCGTTGCAAGTTCAAGATCTCTTAAAGTAAACCAATGACCCCAACCCAACTGCGAAAATTCAGGTAGACCCACAAGAGGAGACTGCGCATTAGTGTGATGAGCAGAAGATGACGGTTTATACGACTGAAAGTTCCCCGAATCTTCTCCTGATTCACAAACATCCCTATCCATATGATGAATCGAACCTTGACTACTCCCATTATCAGCACCATTTTTCAATGCCGACATTCCAAGATGCACCAAAACTTTATCCGAATCCTTATCACTATTCTTATCATGAATAGTGAGAAGAATCCCTTCTCGAGGAGCAAAGTCTCCGGTCGAAACTTGCTCCACTCTCACTTCCTTAATTTCTTTCGAAACAGCTGGTATTCGAGTATGCGAAACATTATCCCCCCTACTATTCCCTCTAAGTTTCTTCCTAGAAGTAAGGTAACATGTCAATACACAAAGTATCCCTACAATAAGTAAGCCAACAATAATCCCAATTAACTCCCATATTTTAATCCCCAAAACCCCAATGTTTTCAGACAAGCCAGTGTTCAAATCATCAGCCATTGTGTGTGTGTACACCTGCAAATGAATAAAAATGTGAACTTTACAACACCCACAAGTACATTAAAGTATCTTTTTCAAGACCCAAGTACTAGAATGAAGAAATGTGGATGATTTAGTTACCTGATGGGAATCAGTGCATTATTGAGAAAGTCAGATCCGTAAGTAAAAAAGGTGAATGGGTTGGGATCTAAGCTAAAATGGAGCTTTCTAAAAACAGCAGTGCAGTGCAGAGCAGAGAAGTGAAAAAGGGAGATGATAAGGAAAGGTAGGAAAGATGGTCTAGTCACCAGAGGTTGCCCCCAAAAACAGTAAAACAAAAGTTGTGATTTACTCTATTACTGGACACTTTTTATTTTTCTTTTTAGTAGCTTCGGCCGGACACACTGTTTGACCAAAGACACCTGGGTCAACGGCTGTCACGGGTCAACGGCTGTTACGTCAGCTTTTTCTCTCCGGCGATTAGAAGTGACCGATCTGACACACTCGGTGACCGACTTCTTTTTTTTTTAATCAAACATTTAAAATAAACTTAAAATTCATTAATAATAAAAACATTACAATACTGAATTAAAAACATTACAATATTGAATTAAAAAAACGTAAACTAATTAGGTACAAATTGTATTTTGCTTTGATTTCTGCCTTAAGCTGCCTAAGATGATTTTTTTCATTTTCGGGCAATGTTGGGTCGATTTTGGTGTAGTATAAGATAAAATCTTGGTTCTTCGTCGATTGTTTCAAGAGATCGACCTGTTCTCGTTGAAGTGCTACTTTTTCTGCTTTGATGGCCAACTATCTTTCTTTCATCGACCTATATTCATCTCCATCGACCTTCTTTTTTCCCGATTTTGATGGCTTCGATCCCCAGAAGTTCTTGCTTATCGCAGCTACAAACGATTGTGGTGGTTCACGAAAGGAGGACGATGATTTCCTCCTTGCTGCGTCACGACCTTCTGGTCGTGATTCTCTAGTATCATCTTCAGTTTCATCATCATCGACTCCATAAAAATTCAAAGGACCTTGTGTTGACCCCGAAGTTGTTGTAGAGCCCTTTGTTTTCTTCCTACTATTCGTTCGAATAGCTTCCCCCTCCGTCTTCCAAGCATCGTGATTCTTCAAGATTTTCCAACATTCCAACAAGGTAAACTCATGCTTGTAAAGCATACGGTATTCCCTCAACGCTTTCTCATGATCATCAACATCATTTTCACCACTACCATGGTTAAGCTTGATATTTTCCATGATAGCAGCAAAATTTCCAACCCTACTCCTAATCCGATTCTTCCATTTGCTTGCGATAGAGTCGTAGCTTCGATCTGAACCGGTTTCTTTCTTAAAATACGCTATAATTAATTCCCAAAAGTGGTTCTTGTTGACAGCGTTACCTCGTTGGGAATTTTCTGAGACAAATATCCAAGCTTTACAAAGAGCGACCTCTTATTCCTTTGTCCAATTAGTTTGTTTTTGGGACGGTTCGGCCTTCTTCCCTTTGTCCTTCGCCTTCGCCTTCGCCTTCGTAGCACGTCGGGAAGCGGTTATTGGTTTGACGGATGATGTCTCTTTGACATCGTCATCGTCCTCAACGGCGAAAGAACCGTGGTACGAATCATTGTAAGAACCGTGACCCGAACCTTGACCCATCGACGCATCTTGAGTGGGATATTGTTGCGTCTCTTGGTTGTCCATGTAATCATCAAAATTCATATCAAGATCAACATTCTGAATCGGGGAATACTCTTGATAATGTTGGGGAGATTGCAAGAAATCCATGTTAGGCCGATACGACGACCCACTTGGTTCTTGGTAATAACCCGTATTTGGACGATACGGTGGAACATATGGACGATTAAGGTAAAACATGTTTTGATTTTGGTTGGGTTGTGGTAATCGTGATGAGTATTCAAAAGAGGGTGCACGAAATCGAATACCCCGTTGTTGTGGTGGTGTTATGCCGTGTAGTTCAAAGTTGTTTTCCGGCGAGAAGTTGTTTTGGGGTAGCTGGGATCGTCGGTTTTTTGATGTGGGAGTGTTTTTGTTTGACATGATTAGAAGTGGTTTATGGATGAGAAATTGAATTTGAATTGTGTTTGAATGTGTGTTTGAAGTGGGTATTTATAAGATTGAATTTTTTTATTTTATTTTTTTTTAATAATGTAACCGTTTGGATTAAAGTGGAAATTGCAACTTTGCTTCTTTTGTATATTCGGTCGATAGACCGATCGATACTTCACTTGTGAAGCGACCGACCCAATGTGAGCATCCCAAGCGACCCAAGCATCGATCGGTCACTTTGGGTTTTTTGTGGCGATCGACCGAAAAAATCCAGCAGAGTACGACTAGCCGTACAGCCTTATTTATATTTGAAAAAAATTAATATATTTAAATTTTTAGTTTTTAAAGTCGTGATTGCGGTTGTGTTTTGCGAAATTAGTTGGAGCTTGAACCTAAATGAAACTGCTTTCCAATCAGCAAGTCTTTTCTTAAATTTTTCTATCACAGGCCGCCACGCATTACTACGTTTCATACATTGACCAATTGGCAATCCTAAGTACGTGAACGAGAATTCGCCACACTGCATCTCATCCATCGAGCCATCACCTCAATTTCTCCCGAACCTACATGACGAGGGTTGATGATCGATACACTTTAAGGTGGTTAAACCTTTGTTCTTTTGTGTATGTGATAAGTTGAGTTAATATGATCAAGTACGCGGAATTTACTTAATCACACTTAGAAGGTTATTTGTGTTATGGAAATGGAACAGTTATGCTTGTGTATATAGAACAATGAACATGCAATGTTATCACCAAACGATTCAATATTATTCAAGATAATACGAGTGATCTTCACTATCACTAGGGTTACAAAGACCTTGAATCTTATGTTTTATACGACTTGTAATATATGTTCTAAGTTCTTGAGAGTTATATGTTTTGCACTTATCTATTCGTATATATTTATCACTAGTCTAAGATCTTTCTTTTATATCATAAGAAAGATCTTTTACAATATTATTAAGTCTAGTCGAACACTTGCTTTGAGAGTGTCAGTCATTAAGATACAACTTGTATCTATGTTTACAACTTGTTCTGTGAATATAACATTATGACTGATCACGTGGGGTAAGATATTATCTACCGTATATTGTTGACTTAAATACACATAATATCTTTTCATACTTATCCACTCAGTAGCAGAAAGTACTTTACCAGCAGCAATGTTAACGCTAGCAGCAGAATCCTTCAGCAGTAGAATGTTAAGCCTAGCAGCAGAATGTTTAACGCTAGCAGCAGAATCAAACACTAGCAGCAGGAACCAAATGCTCTAGCAGCATAATCATACTTAGAGTATTTCTTTGAATAGAACCCGATATTAAACTTCTTGAATATTTAATTCCCAACAATCCTCCCCTAAACATGTGAATCCATTTCAACATGTTTCTGAATTAAATTATGGATTGTGAAGATCTTTCAAACACTTCTGTTCTTCAAGATTGAATATCTTTCTCAGTAACTCATCTGCTTTTTGTTCTTTGACTTTAACAATATCAATACACATCTTCAGTCTTCAAACATTTGACCTAAAAGATGGTTCAATTTCCTTAGATGGAGGAATTATAAGAGGCAATGGTGCTGTGTATCTTGGATGCTTGTTTCAACAAGTGAAATCATCTATCAGCATGCCTTTGCAAGTGATGAACAAACGTAGTGAACTGAAATTGAAACTTTTCTTCGTTTGACCTAGATAGAACTTTCTCCTTTGGAATGCTTCATCCCTTCTGAATATATAATACTCCAGAATAAGCTCTATTCTTTAAGCTCTATTCTTGTCATTTTCAACCTTCATGTCATCATCTTGTATGCTCTTGTCTTTTCTTCCCTTTCATTGGTTAATCTTCCTTCTTGGGATTTATTTCTTCTCCTGAGAACCTCCCCTGAGATGCAAATAACATTCTGTCCTCCCCTGTTTGGAAGATCTTTCACTATGTACCAAAATATTTCTCTCCATCATCTGAGTTATCCATCATAACATGTTATCAGACAATGTTGTACATGTAGCCATCAATTCCTTAAGAGTTTAATTTGCTGCCCTCATCACTTCTAGGTGTGTTAACTCCTATGAGAGGTAATTCATTGGGCATTTGACTCATGGTCCATCATTTGATGGTTTTTGTGAGTATCTTTGAAAATCCTTTTAAGAAACTTTTGCCTTAGCAGTATGTACTTGATTTTATTATGAAAAACCATACTGCTTTCAACCATTTTGAAGGGATTAAGTGTATAACAGACACTTAATCATAATTTCGGTTTAAAGCAACCTCTGGTTGTGTGAGAACCAATGTTTTTCAGTTATAAATAACTGCCTGTGTAAAGATAAACCTATTCAAAAGGCTTTCTTGACAGGGTTTCCAGCTCATAGCAATTGTTGTCTCTAACACAAGTGTTAGATTCACTTTTACTAGCTATTCTTTCTATCAGATGTCCTTAGACTTGCTCATTATACTTAAAAGTATAAAATGATAGAAAGTGAGTTGTATCAGTTACTATCTGATCAACTAAGTCATCAATTCAAAGTGAAACATCATAATCAAGTTTCAAGAAAGAAGTTTTAAGGAGGTTTGAAATTCCTAAAGTTTTTCTATCATGAACCTATTATGTCAGCAACTAATATTATCATTCTGCTGCTTCCATTTCACTTGAAACATCCTTTGTGTTCACATGATCATACCTGAAATTGTTAGTCTAAAACCAAAAGAACAATGTACAAAGTACTTGTCTTGTATTAGAATAATCATAGGACTAACTGTATGAATAACACAAATTAAATTTGTACTAGCAGCATAAACTTTTGTAATAGCAGTAGTATCTTTTAAAGCCATCAGCACAAACAAAAATTTATTTACAAAAACACAAAGTTTAAAATCATTGAGGATTAAGCATTCCAATACTTGCTACCAAGTACTAAAACCTTCCAACATCAAAAGCTTTGGTTAGCAGATCTGCAAAATTGAATTCTGAAGCAATTTTAAGAACTTGAATTAATCTTTTCTCATTGCAGTCTCTTATAAAGTGATGTCTAATTTCAATGTGTTTTGCTTTAGAATGTTGCACTGGATTTTTAATAATACAAATTGTACTACTATTATCAATATGAATAACAGTGTTCATGAAATTGTACCCATAGTCAAGAAGTTGGTTTTGAAGCCATAAGACTTGAGCACAGCAACTTGCAGCAGCTACATATTCAGCTTCAGTTGTTGAAGTAGCTACAGTTGTTTGCTTCTTACACTGCCATTAGATAAGTCTACACCCAAGGAATTGACATCCTCCAGTTGTTGACTTTCTGTCCAAGCTAGCACCAGCATAATCACTATCCGAAAATGCTACCAAGTCAAAAGGTGACTCTCTAGAATACCATAGTCCCAACCTAGGTTGACCCTTGAGATATCTAAAAATCCTCTTGACTGCTGTTAAATGAGAAACCTTTGGAGTTACTTGAAATCTTGCACAAACACAAACAGAGAACATGATGTCAGGTCTTGATGATGTAAGATACATCAAAGAGCCT
Source organism: Artemisia tridentata subsp. tridentata (assembly GCA_021014915.2). NCBI lineage: Eukaryota > Viridiplantae > Streptophyta > Magnoliopsida > Asterales > Asteraceae > Artemisia > Artemisia tridentata. Next base: position 293,107,218 of record CP139507.1, on the reverse strand, counting down.
ATCATAGATCTGTAAGTGTGTACATCCACATTTTCTCCATCTAAGTCTTTTGGAAGAGGCTTCTCAGAGTCCATTGGTGTGCTTGCCATTTTTGAATCAGCAAAGTTGAACTTCCTTAGTATCTCAGCAACATATTTATCTTGACTAATAAATATGCCTTCATATGACTGTTTAACTTGCAAACCCAAAAAGAATGTAAGTTCCCCCATGGAACTCATCTGAAACTTATCATGCATAAGCTTCTCGAACTCCAAACACATCTCCTTCCTTGTAGATCCAAAGATAATATCCACATACACCTGCACTAACAGAAGATCCTTCTTGTGCTGTTTGATGAAAAGTATCTGATCAATATTTCCTCTTTGAAATCCATTCGCTTTTAAATAGGAAGCTAGTGTTTCATACCAAGCTCTAGGTGCCTGATGAAGGCTATAAAGAGCCTTAACTACTCTGTACACTTTGTCTGGATGGTCAGGATCAATGAACCCTGGAGCTTGTGAGACAAACACCTCTTCTTCAATTGTGCCATGTAAAAATGCACTCTTAACATCCATTTGGTAAACTGTGAAGCCTAAAAATGAAGCATAAGCTAAGAAAAACCTAATTGCCTCAAGTCTTGCTACTGGAGCAAAAACTTCATCATAGTCTATCCCTTCTTGTTGTGTGTACCATTGGGCTACTAATCTAGCCTTATTCCTAATCACTATGCCCCTTTCATCCCTTTTATTCTTGAAAACCCATCTAGTGCCAATTACCTTTGCATCCTTAGGTAAATCAACTAGCACCCATACCTTCTAAATCTTGAACTGAAGAAGCTCCTCTTGCATAGCTTCTACCCAGCTTGAATTATCTAAGGCTTTCAGAATGTTCTTTGGTTCATCTTGTGAGAGAAAACATACAAACAAGCAAGAGTTTGAAAACTCATGCTGCTTTGAAGCATAAAGGGCATCAATAAGCCCTTGTTGGTCTGAAGACATCAGTTGTTGTCTTGTCTTCACACCTGATTGTACATCTCCAATCACATTTTCTAGGGAGTGGACTTTGTGAATTCTTGTGTGTGGGGTTGAAGGAACTTGATAGGTAGGTGTGATATTGCTCAAATCCACCTCATTATCTGAGAAATCTGCTTCATTTGAGTCTGAAGGGCCAGCAGTAGAATTGTTTGGCCTAGCAGCAGAATGATTAAGCCTAGCAGCAGAATGCTCTGTCTCAGCAGCACTATCATCAGCAGAAACATTTTGTTGTTCATTTGTTCCATCTTCCTTGAGTTCACTTTCAACATCTTCTTTAGCTTTACCAAAAGAAGATTCATCATTTGTTGAAGTTGAAACCACACTGGTACTTATTGGCATCCATATATGATCTTGATTTGTATCCTTGTCTAACCCTGCCTCATTTGTTGTTTGTGAACCTGAAAAATTATTAGTTTCTGCAACAACAGGCACATAATTCATAGAATGGGTTAATGACTCTAGATCAAATAGCCAATTAGGACCTTCACCTACTACATTGGATTTATGCTCTAAAAATTCCACATGTAGGTTTTCTTCTACTTTCTTAGTTCTTAAGTTGTATACTCTAAAAAATTTACTATTAAGAGAATATCCAACTAAGAAACCTTCATCTGCTTTGCCATCAAACTTTCCAAGATGGTCTAAGGTATTGAGAATAGTTACATGACATCCAAAAGGTCTAAGAAATCCTATTGCAGGAGTTCTTCCTCTAAAAAGTTCGTATGATGTCTTATTGTGAGGCTTAACAACTAAAACTCTATTTTGAACATAGCAAGCAGTGTTGACTGCTTCAGCCCAAAAAGTTATAGGTAGCTTAGAATCAGCTAACATAGTTCTAGCAACTTCTATTAGTGTTCTATTTTTCCTTTCAGCAACTCCATTCTGTTGTGGAGTTCTAGCAACACTAAATTCTCTTCTAATACCCTTTTCTTTGCAGAATTCATCCATAACTCTATTTTTGAACTCTGTCCCATTATCACATCTAATGACTTTTACTCTTTTGTCTACTAGGTTTTCTATCTCAGTAATGAAAGTCTCAAGGATGCTAGGTGTCTCATCCTTAGTAGCTAAAAAGAAAACCCATGTAAATCTACTATAGTCATCAGTAATAACTAGACAATATCTCTTATGTTGCATACGTCTAACATTTGTAGGACCAAACAAGTCCATATGAAGCATAAACAATGATTGATTTATAGAGTTAAACAGCTTGGGCTTACAAGTGGCTTTGTGTTGTTTGCCTTTAAGACAAGCAATGCATGTTTGATCATTTTCAAATCATTTTTGAGGTAAACCTCTTACCAAACCATTTTTAACAATTTGATTTATGGTTTTGAAGTTAATATGACCAAGCCTCCTATGCCATAACATTGATTCATCCAATGTGGCCTTTGCAACAAGACAAGTTAAAAAAAATTTTAGGAACAATGTTCTTCATGTCTACACTGTACATATTGCCCTTTCTAGGAATTTTAAAAAGCACTTGACTTTCATCAGGCATCTTAAAATCAGGAGAAAGTACAAGACATTCAGTGTCACAGAAAAGAACTTTGTTCTTTTTGTCACACATTTGTGAGACACTAAAAATATTATAATTTAGCTCTTGTACATAGTACACATCTTCAAAATCTAAATTTCTAGTTTTGATTGTACCTTTACCGGAAATTTTACCACCAACACCTCCTCCAAAGGTAACATAGCCTCCATCTATTGATTGGAAATCTGAGAGATAAGACTTGTTCCCTGTCATGTGCCTTGAACATCCACTATCTGAGTATCCTTGATCCTTTTGTTTATCAATTGAATGTTCCTGCACAGAAATGAGAAGTATTAGTTTCTTTTGGGGACCCAAGCCATTACTGACTTGGATCTGCCTCTTGCATCAATGTAGTGTAATTTTTTAAGAACAGTTGATGCAACATTGGATTTGGTTGAATTCTAAACCCAATATGCTGAGGCCTTAACAGCATTTGCCCTGTTTTCCCTAGCAGCAGAATGAATTACATGCTTAGCAGCAGAAACTGCTAGCTTTGTAATTGTTCCCTTAGTTTTCCAAACTTGTTTTGGGACCACTGCTTTTGTTTGAATGGGCCTTTGAACAGTCTTTGATGCATTTGTATAAAAAGATTTTGCATTTTTAACTGTTGGTCTTGGGTTAACAGTCATGAATGGTCTAGCAGCAGAAACTGCTTTTACAACTGCTTTGGTAACTGCTCTGGGTTTTGTTCTTTTAGACTTAGAGTGAAAGTGTTGGGTTCGTAAATACCCAATTATCTTAAATAGGATTTGAACACAAATTAAGCCAAGTGTTTATCAACCGAGAACAATTCAAGTCACTGAGTGAACAGTAACTCAGTGAGTCATCTTCAGGAAGCTTAAGGAGAATTCAAGAAGAAGGATTCACTCCTCAGGAAGGCGGGACTCCCTGAGTGTGACTTAAGCCAAAGAAGAAGATGATGGGTTCAGTGAGTACTGACAAGAGCTCACTGAACCCCTCAGTCTCCTCAACAACAATGAAGACTGATGACTAAAGACTGAAGACCAAGACTGAATCTATAGCCTGAAAGAAAGGCGGGATCGAGCGGGAAAGTTTAAAGGAGATAAGGATAAGTCTTATCGCCGCCAAAGTCAACTTACCTTATATGGCTTAAGGATGTGAAGTGTCATATCTGACAATTGGAAAGCTTCTTTAAGGCCATCCCAAAATAGATTCTTGGAACTGACAAAAGACTGTAGTGCTTTTGTCAGACTAGACTAGGTTTTCCTTTTGTACTTTTAGTCACGGGTTGTTCTTTTATACTTGTGTATAAATAGGATAGATGGGGAGAAAAGTGGGATAAGTTTTGTGCATTAAAAGCTTAGACTTTCACAAAACCACTTTTCTCCTCCAAAGAACAACACATCCCTGAGATAGCTCAGTGGGTCTTTTTGTTGTCACTCAAGAACAGCTTGAGTTTAGACGTTGAAAAACCTTTGTTGTTTTTATCTTTACGTTATTACTTATTTGGTAAAATTAATCATTACATTATATCAGTCTTAGTACACGTTTAGGATAACTTTGTAGTTATTTCTATAAGTGTAACGGGAACAACAAGTGGTATCAGAGCCTCTGGTTTATAAAATCTTTTCAAAACTAAGAGTGCTCAAGGTTTTTAAAACCAAGATCCTACTATGGCTGATATCAATGTGCCCCAGCTAGTCGATAAAAAGGGAGGTAGCTATTCAGCTGTTGCTCCCAGACTTGAAGCTGGAAAATTTAGCAAGTGGAAAAAGCGCATGCTTTGCTACTTGACTGGTATGGAACCATACTACATCACTTGTATCAATGAAGGTCCCTATGTCCCAAAAACTGCTGAAGGGTTAATCAAACCTGAAGCTCAGTGGACTATTGATGAGAGAAGGGTGGTCAACCAAGCCCAGTGCCTGAGAAGCATCATTATATCTTGTCTCACTGACGATATAATGGAATCAGTCATTAACTGTACCTCAGCCAAGCAAACATGGCTTGACTTGGTTCATAGCTTCGAAGGTCCCTCAGATACCAAGGAAAATAGGATCATGGATCTTAAACTTGAGTATAATACTTTCAGGGCCAAAGACTCTGAAAGTCTCTCTCAGACCTATACCAGGTACAAGACCCTGATAAATGAGTTGTCCAATGATGGTGTAGTTTTGTCTAAGCATGAGATCAATGTTGGCTTTGTCAACAGTCTCCCTGAGAAGTGGCTAAACTTCTCTCAGGGCCTTAGGAATGCAAATCACATTCAGACCCTTGAGCTTGCTGAGATCTATGGGAAGTTTGTCTATGAAGACAACTTAATCTCAAGGAGATACCCAGACTCAAAGAAAGCCCTTGAGACCAAAAAGGCCCTGACTTCCTCACCCATATCAACTGCCTTTTATTCTAATGGTATTGTGCAGGATTTTCAAGAGGATTCTGATGATGAGGTTGATGATAGAACCTGTGAGGAGTACCTAAGTGACTTACACTTGGAATTCCAAGAAAGGGCACTCCTTGCAAATTCAAAACGGTTTATCAAAAGAAATCAGTCAAACTTTTCAAAAGCTAAAGCAAATGAGACCATTGAATGTTTTAAATGTGGTAAAAAGGGTCATTTTGCTAAAGACTGTTATTCAAAAACAACCTCAGAACCTTCTTACAAATTTTCTGGAAACAGTTCTTCTTCAGGAACTAGCAAGTTTCAACCTAAGATGTTTTAGTCTTCTCAAACCTCTCAAAGTAGTCAAAAAGACTTTGAAACTAAGTATAGGAAAGCAAAAGCTAAGCTTGCTCTTCTTGAGGCCACTCCCTCAGTCTCTCAGGCTCAGGCTCCCAAACCTGTTCAGACCAAGAACAAGGTCCTTATGGCTGAAGCTTATGACTGGGATAAAGAAGAGGTCTCTGATGATGAAGAAGTTCATGTGAGTGCACTGATGGCACTTTCTGATGGTGATCAGCTGGCTGTTGGAAAGAGACATGCTAGAAATGGAGAACGGGTCAACATCACAATGAAGAAGGTAAACATTTTACTTTCTATGGATGATGATTCTGATTGGTAGTCTTATTTGAACTATATTTCTGTAGATCTTAAGTTTGTAGAAGAACAAAGGCTAAATTTGCTTTCAAAATATAATAATCTTGTGTTAGAATTGAATAAATGTTGAGATGAATTGCTTGTACTAAAACAAGCCAAGTTAGAAGTTGTCACACTACAAATTCAAAACACTGAGATTTTGAAAAAGAATCAAGCCCTTCAAAATGAACTTAACAAAGAAACGACTGTCATAGAAAGCTGGACTAAAAAGAACCTAAGAGTCTATGAATCTGTCAGTCTAATTCCTAGTGAAAATAAGAAAACCATAGGAATAGACCAACTCACTGACACCCCCAGTGAGACTGACAAAGAAAAGGCTTTTATTCCAGCTGGCTTATCTTTTGAGCAAGAGATGAAACCTAAGTCAAATGACTGGATTGTCAGGGACAACCCAGTCAGTAAGTTACCCAACTTTGAGACTGGGAAAATCTTGCTTCTTGAAAGTCAGGCTCTGAAAAGTATGCTAGGACTCACTGATCAACCCAGTAGTACTGAGTCAATCACTGAGTCAGAATCAGAATCAGTTGCACCTCTCCCACCACTGAAAGTCCTTCAGGGAGCTTCTCCAAGCTCAGACCTCACACCATTGGTCTATTCTGAACATTCTCCAAAGGAGAAATCAGGACTGGGAAAAACAATCCTAAAAAGACAAATCCCTGAGGTCTCAGTAAATACTGATGACTCATCAACTTCAGTCCCTTCTGAAGTTAAAACAAAAAGCCCTGACTCAAAAATTGATCAGTTGGCTGAGCTTGTCAGGAAGCTGAGTGAGAAGATAGAATCTTCTAAGAAAACTCCTAAATCTAAGATTAAGGAAACAAAATCAGCTTCCACAAGTTCCAAACCAAAACCAAAGCCCACCAAACCTCTGCTGAAATGTGAGCTGTGTCACTTTACCAATCATTCCACTGATGATTGCTATAGAATCCTTTACTGTATGATATGCAAAAAGGAAGATCGCAGAACATCTGATCATCAATCATACACAGCCTCATCAAAGATGGCAAACTTTAAAGCAGTTGCTCATAAGTATCCATCTGATTCAAAGCAGAAAATGAAACAAAAGGCAAAGCCTTTTGAACCTTGCCCTCATTGTGGATTCAATGACCACCTCCCTGAGGATTTCCTAATGGACACATGTTATGACTTATGTGGTGATCCCACTCATGACACCTCAGGACATGAGGAGGTCATTCAGGCAAGAAGAGGAATGACCAAACCATCCTCTCAGTCTGCTGAGTCATCCAATGCTATCAAATGCAAAATTTGTGGGAGCTCAGTCCACTCCACCACTGATCATGAATCATTGTCTACTTTTAAGCAGGCTATTAAAGCCAAGCTCTCCAAGAAGAGGGGTCCTAGAAAGAACTAATTCAGTTTACAATTTGTGCAGAGACATGTCAGGTAGCCAATTTGGCATCTAGATAGTGGATGTTTAAGGAGCATGACTGGTGTGAAAGAATATTTGCACAAATATATAAAGGAACCAGGACCCAAGGTGGTATTTGCTGATAACTCATCATGTCTCACTGAAGGGTATGGTTCAGTAAACTGCAATGGTATAGTCTTTACTAGGATAGCTTATGTAAATGGCCTTAAGTATAATCTGATCAGTGTCAGTCAACTATGTGATGCAAAGTACATAGTTCAGTTTAATGATAAGCAAGGAACCATCTTCAATGCAAACAAGGAAGTTGTCCTTATTGCACCAAGAAGGCAAGATGTTTATGTGTTAGACATAACCAGTCTAACTCAGAATGGTACTTGTCTCTTTGCTAAGGCCACTGAGACCCTCAACTGGCTTTGGCACAAGAGACTTTCCCATCTGAACTTCAAGAACATAAATCATCTTGTGAAACAAAACAAGGTCCTTGGCTTAACATCTCTTGTGTTTTCAAAGGACAAACCTTGCTCAGCTTGTGAAAAAGGCAAACACAAGAGAGCATCCTTTAAAACCAAAACCAACTTTTCCATCAGGAACTGCCTACACCTTATTCATATGGATCTCTTTGGGCCCATCAGTCCTAGATCTATTAACCATGAGAAGTATACTCTGGTCATTGTGGATGAATACTCAAGATACATTTGGGTTTACTTCCTGACCAAAAAGAGTCAGGCAGCAGGAACTATCATGTCCTTTGTCAGGAACATTGAAAATCAGAATGACATCAAAGTCAAACAGATCAGGACTGACAATGGGACAGAGTTCAGGAACCATGAACTTGAAAGTTTCTATGATGAGAAAGGTATCCATCAAAACTTTTCCTCACCTTACACACCTGAACAAAATGGTGTGGCTGAAAGGAAAAACAGAACACTCATTGAAGCTGCAAGAACAATGTTAAATGGATCAGTCCTCTCCAAACATTTTTGGACTGAAGCAGTCAAAACTGCCTGTTATACTCATAACAGATCCATCATTTTCAAGAGACATAGCAAAACTCCATGAGTTATTCAAGGGAAGAATCCCTGACATCAGCTACTTTCATGTCTTTGGGTGTCCTGTGTTTATTCATAATCACAAGGATCACTTAGGAAAATTTGATGCCAAAGCTGATGATGGATACTTCCTAGGATACTCCCTTGTCTCAAAAGCCTTCAGGGTATTCAACACAAGGAGACAACAAACTGAGGAAACATTCCATGTTACCATTGATGAGAGCACTGAAGCAATCAGGTTCTCAAATGCCTCAGTGGAAGAAATAGGAATCAATGATTCATCCAGATATCCCCCTGATGAATATGATCCTGACAACAATTCTTCCACTCAGTATCAAGCAAATGCTGATATCTCCTATCACATTATCCCTCACAACCTCCCTTATCCAACCATCACTGAGTCTATTGAAGCACAAACAAACACTGATACATTAAATCAGTCTGTTCAAAGGGCTCAGGAACCAAACAATCTCAGTGATCAACCAACCCATTCAGACACTCAAGATCCTGAAAATTCTCAAGTGTCTGAACCTGATCCTACACCCCTTCCCAATCAGGCCTCCACAAATTCCAATCAGTATCCTAGACCTCAGGACAGTTGGACTAGGTCTTAGGACATAGAACTTGTCAACATCATTGGAGAGCCTACTGAAGGCATGCTCAATAGAAGCATGGCTGCTAAACTAAGGGCAGCCTCAACCAATGAATGCATATTTGTGGATTTCATTTCCACCATTGAACCCAAAAGTGTCAAAGAAGCACTTACTCATCCTAGTTGGGTTCAAGCCATGCATGATGAACTGGAATAATTTGACAGAAATAAGGTGATGACCTTAGTCAAATGTCCTGATGGTGTTACAGTCATTGGCATGAAATGGGTATTCAAAAACAAATCTGATGAAAATGGCATAGTCATCAAAAACAAGGCCAGACTGGTTGCCAAAGGCTACAACTAGCAAGAAGGCATTGACTATGAGGAAACATTTGCACCAGTTGCAAGAATGGAAGCCATCAGGATCTTCCTTGCATTTGCAACCTACATGAACTTCAAAGTGTACCAAATGGATGTTAAAAGTGCATTCTTAAATGGCTCACTGAAAGAAGAAGTTTATGTCCAACAACCTCCTGGATTTGAAAGTTGTGAGTTTCCTGACTATGTCTGTAAGCTTGACAAAGCCCTTTATGGACTGAAGCAAGCTCCCAGGGCATGGTATGAAACTCTCTCATCCTTCCTGATCCAAAACAAATTTGCCAGAGGCAAGATAGACAACACCTTGTTTATCTACAAGACAAAAGATGATGTCATACTTGTTCAAGTATATGTTGATGACATCATCTTTGGCTCAACAAGTTACAAACTTTGCAAACAGTTTGAAAAGCTGATGGCAAAGAAATTTGAAATGAGCATGATGGGAGAACTGACTTACTTTCTTGGCTTGCAAATCAAGCAGAGTGATAAAGGAACCTTTATCAGTCAAGAGAAGTATGTCAGAAGCATACTAAAGAAGTATGATCTCAGTGACTGTGCCTCAGTCAAGACTCCCATGGTTCCACCAAACAACCTTGGTTATGACCTCACTGGTAAACCAGTCAATCAGACTCTATTCAGAGGAATGATTGGGTCACTGATGTATCTCCTTGCATCAAGAACTGACATCCAATTCTCAGTATGTTTGTGTGCCAGATATCAATCTGACCCAAGAGAATCTCATCTCACTGCTGTGAAAAGGATCCTCAGGTACCTGAAAGGTACCCCAAGCCTTGGATTATACTATCCTAAGTGCTCAGGCTTTGATCTCAAGGGATACTCAGACTCTGACTATGCTGGTTGCAACATGGATAGGAAAAGCACCTCAGGCTCCTGCCAATTTCTTGGTGGAAAATTAGTCTGTTGGAGTGCCAAGAAGCAACAATCAGTTGCCATGTCCTCAGCAGAAGCTGAATATGTTGCAGCAGCTAGCTGTTGTGCAAATGTACTTTGGATGAAAAGTCAGCTCAGTGACTATGGCATTCAGTATAAGATGGTACCCATCTTTTGTGATAACACAAGTGCAATTGCAATATCCAACAACCCTGTTCTTCATCAGAGAACAAAACACATTGATATCAGATATCATTTCATCAGGGACCATGTCATGAATGGTGACATTGAGTTACACTTCATCCCTACTGAATATCAGCTAGCTGATATCTTCACCAAACCTTTGGATGAACCAACTTTCACAAGACTTAAAGCTGAATTAGGAATGTTGGATATCGAGAATCAGTCCACTAATTGAATCCTTCCAACTGAAGTGTAAATTCTTAAAACCTCAGGTCCCTGACTCAATGTGTTCGTCAGTGAACAAGATCACTGAATCACCCTTCCTGAACCCCTCAGTGAATGAATTGTCATTCAGGGCCCTCAAGATGTCATTCAATACTAACTTAAATGCTCTAAGTATTTAGTTAGTAAATGTCCTAGGTTGGTGACTGACTTCTTATTTAATATAGGAATATATGTCTCTTTACCCTTCTAGCATACACATCTTGGGCCCCCACTTTCCCACTAGGCATTAATTGCCTCTCCAATCACATTATAGAAATGTAATGACTCATCTCTGCAAATTACACTTTTTGCAGACGGCACAACTGTTCATCTCAACAGTTGCATAAAAACTTGGGGAAGTGGAATCGTGGCATTAAATGCGGACTTCAAATGTTTTATAAAACAATTTTCAAAATTTTTGAGAATAACCGCTTTTACCTAAAATACCCCTACCTCCACTTCCCTATAAAAACCCAAATAAAAGATAACACACACACGTTTTATTTAGAAATCATAAGCAAATTCTTGCCCTTTTCTCTATCAAACAAATTGTGTGTGTTCTTAGCAATTAGAAACCCAGACCATTTTTCCTACCAAAACCCTAACACAAAAATGGCATCTTCTAATGCTATCACCCTCGCCCCAAATGTGAATTTCACAATGGAGGGGGTGGATATGACCAAGAACAACGTGGTTGGGAATTTCCACTACCCCCAACAATATGAGGGGTACAAGGATGTGGTTAAGTATTTACATAACTGCTTCCTTGCCACGGCCTTTACCAAAACCCCATCAGTCATTTATCATGACTACCTCAGGGAGTTCTGGTGTACCGCAACGGCTACTGACCCTAAGGACACTAGAGAATCAATCATCACATTCACTGTGATGAATGGGAAGAAACCCCTCTCCCTGGACTACAAGACCTTTCTCAAGGCCACTGGTCTTGATTTCGCCCAGACCTTTGAGGCAAACCCTACTGACCAGGAAATTAAAACAGAAATGCTATTCCTTGGACCTCATGACGCTAAGCGTCCTACTTTGTCTCCTGAAGCCTTGTTAGAAAAGGCTCCCATAGTGAAGACATGGTTTCACCCCATCTGGAGACTCATGATGACATTTGTCATTCAAGTCCTCGGAGGGAATAAATCCTCCACTGAGCAAGTGAACTCATCACAGCAAATGATGATGTTCAGTCTCTTGGAGGGTAGAAAAATTGATATCGGAGGTATAATCTTCCGTGGCCTCGTTGCCAAGCTCTCAGGGAAACAAAGGCAAAGACACATGTCTTATCCTAGGTTCATTTCCTGTGTGCTTCAGGACCTTCTTGGTTCTGACTACTTAAGGTCTGACGATCAAGGTACAAAACCTGACGTCTTGCATAAGACCAATTTTGGTAGTGACATCACTGAGGTACAACCCATCGCCCTGACCAACTACATGTTAGTAGTCATTCAGGGTGAAAATGCAAGCTCCCCAGTACCTTCACCAACCAAGAAGGTGAAGAAGAAGAAAGGGGGACAGTCCAGTAAGGTGGTTAGACCTAAACCACTCGTCACTGAGACTGTTGCCTCAGGCACCCTTAAAGTTGTGGCCCAGACCTCTGAGACACCCACTACAGAGACCCTTCTGACCACAAAACAACCGTCACCGGAGGTCACTGAGAAATCATCCTCAGTGTCCTCGGACAAACCCTTTCCGCATGTTTCCTTTGACATAAACAAGTCAGAAAGATCAGGAACATCCACCCATTCACATCCCAATGAAGGCACTAATAAATCACAATCAGAGCCTGAGGGAGTACAGGGTTTTATATCCTCAGTGGGGCAGCACTACTCCACTGAGAAGGGGACCCACACCCACTCACATCTTGCTAACTTCTTTGAGAAATCACACTCAGAGTCTCAGGGAGTTCAGGACCCTAAATCCCCAAAAGGACAGTCCAATCCTGATGGGAAGGGGGTCCATAAATCTTCACAAGGAGTGCCTCATGATTCCACTGGAAAACACCCATCAGTGGTTGAAGGCGCTCAGGGGGACAAAGACTCAGAGGGATATAAACCACCCGCCGATACGGAACCCAAAACCACCTCAGGCATCTCAGGCAGTTTTGTTCTCTCGGGAACTCACCCTAAAAGTCAGGCTGGGCAAACCCCCCCAGTTATTATGACTAGTCAGGCTGGTCAAACCCCACCAGTTATTATGACAACAGAGTCAGAACCTGGCCACAACGAAGGTGAGCCCTCTTCTGAGAGGGAGCCGGATATCCTAAAGGCTCCTTCTCTGGCTGACTATGAAAATTTGTTAGCTGATGAGTCAGAGGAGGAGATTGATTTTGGTGATGATGATATCCCTGATGCTGAGGAGGAAATGGAGGGTCAATTAAACCCTCCTCAGCACTCTGAGCAACAACATTCTCCTCCTCCTCCTGAGGATCAACAACCCAGTTCCCCAACAGCCTCATCATCATCATCAGGTGCTTCAGCCACTCCTGAGTGGTTGCAAAAGTATGACAATGCTCGTCCGGCATCTGAAAGGCAACTGGCCAAATTCCTTCGCAAAGCCAACGAATGTCTTTACAATATACTCACGGATGAGCAATGGGATAAGCACACTAAAGTGGCAGCCTCCTATGCCGACTTCAGGGCCTTTGTAGAAGAATCTTAGGCAAAGATTCTTCAGGCCGCCAATCTCATTGATAAACAACTTGGCGACCTGAACAAATCTGTAGATGAAATAGCCACTGGACAGCATCAGAAACTCTCCAACATCCTCAAGGCTATTGAATCAGTCCAAGATCAACTTGCAGATGATCCCATCTTAATCAAAAGACTGGATGCCTACTTGGCCTCTCAAACGTCCACCTCCACCAACATTACTGAGCTTCTAAAGCTCCTTCAAGGGGTAGATCTTCAAGGTCTTAGGACGCAGCAGGATTCAATTCATCAGGCTGTTATTGCATCCAAGGAGCACCTGATCAAAATCTCTTCAGCCTTTGAACAGCTCTCAACAACACATAATGAGCTGGTCACCCACTACACCACCCATGTCACTGAACTCACAACCCAACAAAAGGAAATGGCTACCGAATTAAGTGCCGTGAAGAATGAGACTTCTGAAATAAAGTCTATGGTCTCCAGCATCCTATCCATTCTTCAGGCCTCTCATGTTACTCCAACTCCTCAGTCAGCCGGTGTCTCCACTGAAGTTCCAACACCTGCTGAGGGGGAGAAAAATGATGATCCGATCCCTGATCCTACTTCTGCTTTGGTGACTGTCCCTGAAACATCCACCAGTCAACCCTCTCCCATTAACAAAGGGAAGAAAATCATGGTGACTGAAACAAACCCTCCTCCTGAAGCACGCTTAGTTAAGGCTTCAACTGAAAGACATGCAGATCCTGATGCACCGTTCTATGTTGATTTAGAGGGAGGGAGAAGGGTCTATGGGACTCATGAAGAACTAGCTGAAATCTTACACCAAGAAGATCTCAGGAAGGACCAAGAGAAAGAGCAGGAACTCAACAGGTCTGTAATTTATGAGGTTACCAAGGAGGAAATTAAGGAGTCTGATAAAGAAATTCAGGGAGATGAATTCATCAGGCTACAAGCCCAACTTCTTCAAGAACACAACAAACAAGCCAAACTTAAGGAAGAAAGGAGGCAGAGAATATATGAGAGGTACGTATGGCACATGACCAAAACCAAGGATGAAGGCACAATCACTGACATCACCATTCACAGCACCAAACCTCTAAGCATAACAATTCATAGGGGGCCAAGAAAGTCTGAACATCTTCCAACAATCAAATTTTCAGACTATGGGTTAAGAGAATGGGATATGATGATGCCCATCCTGAGGAAGAAAACCTCAAGCAAGAATGCCCCAACCCTCATCAAGTCTCTAAGTGCTAAGTATGAGGAACTCTCGAAAGTGGCCAAAAGTCTTGGAATTGACCACGAGAGGGCACTTGCTTCTCAGGGACTGACTATCCCTGAACTTACTCAGAAGACCGGGAAGAAAAGAAAAGTTGTGGCTCTAGAACCTGAACAATACATAGCTGCACTTCACTGCAACAGGATTACTCCTCAGGGAGTCAAGTTCTGTCCCAACCTGGTCATCAAGGAACCTGAGTATGGTATCTTCTTTGTGGATGAATTTGGCCAGGAGGCATTTCAGAGAGTCTCTGACATTGATAAGGTGGAAACGACAACACTCCTTGCCTACAAACTGATGGCGCTTAATATCAGGAGTCCTGATAATGAGGAGTTTGTCAGGCTGATGGATCAAATGATGAAGGAACGACCTGATAAAGAGGTGTTGGCGTCAAAGAAGGAGAAACTTGAACTCATGGGTATCCTTCAGGAACCTTGAGTATTTTGTTTAGATGTTAGGACTTTTCTAATAATATGAATAAAATGTTGGTCCATGTTTATGTTATATCAGTGTTCTTAACTGTCTTCTAGTATATTCAGTATGAGAAGAAGCCTTTAGCTCACTCATACTGATCAAAACACTTAGGCATAATTTATATCCAAATAGGGGGAGATTGTTGGGTTCGTAAATACCCAATTATCTTAAACAGGATTTGAACACAAATTAAGCCAAATGTTTATCAACCGAGAACAATTCAAGTCACTGAGTGAACAGTAACTCAGTGAGTCATCTTCAGGAAGCTTAAGGAGAATTCAAGAAGAAGGATTCACTCCTCAGGAAGGCGGGACTCCCTGAGTGTGACTTAAGCCAAAGAAGAAGATGATGGGTTCAGTGAGTACTGACAAGAGCTCACTGAACCCCTCAGTCTCCTCAACAACAATGAAGACTGATGACTAAAGACTGAAGACCAAGACTGAATCTTTAGCCTGAAAGAAAGGCGGGATCGAGCGGGAAAGTTTAAAGGAGATAAGTGTAACCACCCGTAATTTTCCGAATATATTTTTATACGAGGCTTTCTCTGTTTTTCATTAACGGATCCTTTCTGAACTCATTTGACTCAAAAGCGTGAAGTTATCTGGCAAAACGTGAAATTCGTACACAACGCGTACTGGCACAACCGACGATTTGTTTTGATTATTTTATTATTCGTGAAAAACGAGGCGTATGAATGGTCGTTTTATTGGAAAAATTATTCTAAACGCAAATATTAAATTATTCGGGCAACGAGAATTAAAGATACGCGTATTTATAATCAAAATTAATGGAAAAACGATTTTAAAGTTAACGGAGTAACTTTCGGGTGTTCGGGAAATATTTATAACATGATTTATTTGTCTCGTTCACGTATTGTTAAAAATATGAAGAAATTGACAGTTTTGGTCCCTGAGGGCGCGCTAGGGTTTGTCCTTAGTCCCACCCTCACCCTATAAATAAACCACTTATAACTTTCTAGGGCTTCATTCTCTTCCTCCTCACTTCACAGCCGACAATACCCCTCTCTCCTCTCTATTTTCCGGGGCCAAATCCGGCCATCTGAGCCGTCACCGCCGCTCACCACTTCTCACCGCCACCACCACGTTAACCCTCTCAACCTCCTCGTCATTCCTACATGGCGTACGCGCCTCAAAACCCACTCCCATCTATTCTTTTTTCGGTAACTCACAGTTTTTCCGACGAAATTTCCGGCGACCCAAGTTTGTTGCTGTAACGCGTATAGATCGAAGGTAGTTTTGGTTTGTTTGGTTCGAGTATCACCACAGCCGTCACCACGCCACTGAGAGCACCACCACAGCCGATTAGTTCTCTTCTCCTTCTCGTCATGGTAAAACTGAGAAGCCCGTCATTATATATATATTTTTATTATTATTATCGATTATTATTGTTGTTATTTTTCGTGGATTTAATGGATTAAACACTGGAATATGATTATTAATATTGTGAACATGGAAAAACCGGATACAAATATGTTTTTGACTACGGTTCGTGTGGCAAGGAGATGATTTACGAGTATTGTTTGTCGTTGAGGTTCTATTATTATCATTGTTTGATTATTTAGTCGCGGGTCAGCCCGTTTTGGTCTCGATTAATACTGGGTTTTGAGTTTTATTTGGTTAAAGTCTCGATTTGGATTCGGTAAACTAACGGGTGTTAGTTTAATATACTCGTCCTCATTATGGTGATATAGTTAAAACTAGTAATCGTTTTTCTTGTTGTTGTTGTTTTTAGCGTTGGGTTTTATTGGGTGTTGGCTAATATAAGTCACAAAGAGAGTGTTAATTCTCGTTGACAAGAAAAACCACAAGAGTGGTTTTATTTGTGCCGTGTGTCCTCGGTGTGGTACATTTACTTTGGAGGTCTCAATGGTATTTGGGTTCATTCATTTTGTGTTGTCAAAGCTCATTTTGGTCTTGGTTTAACAAATCACTAAGGAAGTGGTTGCGTTGGGTTTCATATTCGCATGGGCCGAAGCCCATGTTGGGTATATATGGTTTCTTGATGGGCCTTTAGCCCAACGAAATTAAAATTAATATTAAGTAAGTGGACTTTTGGAAACTGGTAATATTTTGTGGTTAGTGAGTTTTCAAAACTAATGGGATTTATAATTGCGAGCGTTAGTACGTTTTGGATTGTATTGGAAAATGTTAATTGGATTTGGATTTGAATACGGATTTTGGCAATTATATATTGGACGTTTGGACAATCGAGAATCGTTATCG